>VDFB02385087.1:0-80524 GCA_007258455.2 Sequoia sempervirens | reverse complement strand
CATGGTTGCACTTTTGTCATTTCGACAAAAATCAAACGTCATCAAAAACACCCCACTTTGACAGTTGATATCTGGAGCTGGGATGACCCGATTCCGGCATTATCTCTTTTAACGGACAACCGGGAGGGCCCTTAAGAGAAATCACTGGAGGTCGAGGCAAAGAAAAGCTGCTTCTAAGACCTCAAAAAACTCCGGTCATTATTTTATTATGTTTACATCGGACTTAGCCATTTTCGGACATCTTCACTTTGCAGTATTACACTAAAGACCTCGCACGCACGAGCGACTGCCAAATGCTGAAGGCTGACGGCTATGCTCGTTGGGAAGATAAATTGATTACGCTCAATAGTCGTGAAGACTTCGAACGCGAACGGGCTCATCTGATCAGCCTAAAGGCTAGGCGCCTTAAGACTATGAAAATGCACTAAAAACCATTTGTTGGCCCGCCCGTAAAATTACGTGCTTGGTAGAATCTCTGCCACGACCACCAGGAACGTCAGATCAACAAGCTGAATGATGCGTTGCGGAGCTAGGCTAGTATACTACTGATGTTGTGAAGACTCTGTCTGCAAATATTGGCATCTGAGGGGTCCTTTAAGCCAGTGCCCCTGGCTTGTACTTGCACTGGGCATAAACGGAGAAGCTCAGAAACATGAAAACTCCATTTTAAGCTGATCTTTGGATGACTGCCGCCTGGAATCTGAGAGTCGGATGACTGCACTTGATATCTCGTCGGATAAGCAGACCAGTTGTGAATGGATTGACTGCATCCGGCATCGAAACTGTCAAGTTTTACCCCTGCTTTGAAATGGGCGCCCTCAGGCTAGAGGCGCGCTTTTGCCTAAAAAGAGCAAAATTCTTATCTCCTAAAATGTAGGGATTTTATCTTCTGTCGCTGATAACCGGAGTTGTGGTTCTTGGAATGCTTCGCTGGATAGCTCGACGGATAGCCAGACTGATTCTGAAGAGATTGACTGGATGCTTGAGCACTTTAACCAGAATCTTGACCTCCAACAAACTGGGCGCCCCTGAGCTATACTTGCGCTTTTGGGCTTTTCCTCTGAGAAATCTCCATGATTTGATCTTTAAAAACTCTGTTTCGATCATAAAAATGACCGTCTGCAATACGAAATGTCGTTTGAGATGCTCCTCCATCGTGAAAATCTTCATTTTGAGTCTCAGCATCAGGTTTTGACCAATATAACTGACTTTGACTGACAAACTATTGACAAAAACTCCATGTTTAACATTGCCCAAAACTGTGTTTTACAACAAATTAGCAAGGTTTAGATTTTAAAATGCAAAATGCCTTGATGAAGCAAAAAATTTGGTTTGGGTACAACACTTGTAAGGCTTATATAAAGCATTTATATGAGACTAGGAAATGGACATGGAGAACACTCAAAGAAGAAGGTCGTTTGGTGGACTATGGGCATTGGAGAGGGGCACATAGGAGTGTCCAACTCAAGGTACAAGGTACAATTGTGATTGTCTTGGCCAGGGCTTTGTGTGAGTAGGCACACCTTTTCATTCACGTGCTTAGGCATAAAATTGTTTTTACACAAGTCTCCAAGTGTGCCAAAGTGAGGGCCAATACCACTAAAATCTTCCTAGGGTGAGAGTGGCCTTTCCAAGTGTTGTGATTCATATAAGTATTGAAAACCATTGATGATAAAAGATATTGAGAATATAATATATACAATTTTGATGTTAATTTGATTGAATATATGGATGTGTGATTTCAATTTATTATGCTAAAAAAATATTTTAGAGTTCAAATAAATTATCACATGCATAGTGTACATTGTTATTTATAATTTTATATCTATTTTGATAACATTACATATTTCAATTTATGTCAGCTCTGATATTAATCATATTTAAATCTGCTACAAATAGTTACTTACCTTTGGGAGAAAGTGACATTACAATGTAGGCCTAACTAATTTGGAGATGATGATTTGTACCATAGTTACAAGACTTTCCTGGTCTCGCCAAGACTTGGTGAGTCCCAAGGTGGGTGGTTTCAAAAGGTTCTTGGGGACTTGAGGCCCGAGACTTGGGTATCTGATTTGTCTCATAGCTAAGATTCGGTTGTGGCTGGTCAAGTGAAAAAATTAAAAAAGAAGAAGAAAAAAACATAATAGTTAAAACAAAAATACTTAAAATGATCTCCCACACCCTAAAAGCACATTGATTTAATTTTCAAAACACGAGTGAAAAACTAGTTTTTGAGGAAAAAATACATGCCATTGAAAAGAAAACCAACACATTGGTTGAGTAAGAAACGATGATTGAAGACTGTTTGTAGCAGCCATTGATGCATCTAGAGGAGCCTACAAAGGATTTGGAAGAGTCTATCGTTGATTGAAAGCAACCTACCATCATTTTTGAGCAAATTTGAAGAGGTAAGTTAGTATTTTGAAGTTTTTTTTTTAAAATTTTTAAATTTAAATTGTGTTCTACAGTTTATTTTTTCATTTTAGGTTAATGGAAAAAAGAACAAAGCCTAACTATCAAACCTTGCTTTTTGTAATTTATAAATTTTTTATAACCGCAAGCCTTAGTTGTTTTTAGTTTTTTTTGGTTTTTTAATTTTAATTTTACTAGAAACTAGAATTATTAGTTTTCATCTATATCTCACAATGCCGAACTTAGTTAGAAGGGATCTTTGTTGGAAACATGTCATCCCTAGGGCAATAAAATGGGAGATATCATGTATCCATTGCAAAACAAAAGTCCTTGGGGGAGGCATTAATTGATTGAAGTATCACCTTGCACATATACCATGCTGTAATGTTAAATCATGCTTAGTAGTGCCTCCTAAAGTTATATGTGTAGTGCAAAGTTAATAAAAGATTTTTGAGCAACCTAAAGAATTAAAAAAGAGGCAAAGCGAAGAAATGACAACCACTGGTAGAGAGACTTCCTACATTCCTCCATTTCTTGGATCCATGAGTAGTGGTAGTGGTAGTGTTAGTATTGGGCCAAGGGTTTGTGTATCTTAATCTAATTTAGATTCGTATTTTACTCCACACATTACTCCAGGTGTCCAACCATCAGTTATGAGCATAGGATAAGTATGATGCTGCAAGAAGTGCAATTGGAGACTCCTAGTTCTATTGAACCGTTCCATTTTACGTAGCCAGGTGATTATTATTATTTTTGTTTTAAAATATATAGTTTGATTTTTTTGTCTTTTGAATTTTTACATGTAGCACTATAGATTTTAAAGTTAAATTCTCAATTTAGACTACTTATTTTGTTTATTTTATTTGTTTTAGGTCTCTTTATTGGCAAAACATGATAGATGCTACTACTCTTTGTGGGGTGGGGTTCAAAGCCCCTAATGATGAGGAGATAAAGGGCTTCATTTTGAGTCAAAAGGTGGATGATATGAAAACAGGAATTGACGGGCAACATGACATATGGAAGGAGGGTTGCACCGTTATGGTTGATGGTTGGATTGATAGAAGAAATAGAATATTGTTGAATTTTCTTGTTTCTTCCTTAGGTAATTGTACTTTGTGATATCCATTGATTTAGCGATTAAGATTGTTAATTTCTAATATACTAAATCATTGATTTTGTTTCTTTCTCAGGTGGCACAATGTTCTTGAAGTCAATTGATGGTGTTTAGGAAATGCAAAGTATACTGAAATCTTTTGTGAGGCTTTGGAGGAAGCCTTGGCTAAGGTGGGTGAGGGGAATGTAGTGCAAATAGTTACATATAATGCAGAAAATTATGTTGTTGCAAGTAGACTTCTCATGGATAGGCATCCATCCTTGTTCCGAACTCCTTGTGTAGCTCATTGCCTTGACCTCATACTGGAAGATTTAGGAAAAATTCTATGGGTCAAACATGTGTAGAGTATGCTAAAAGTATTTGTAAATACATATATAATCATACTTGGGTTCTCAACCTAACGAGAAAACTCACAAATAAGAAAGAGTTGGTTTGTCTTGGAATAACCTACTTTGCAACCAATTTTATCACTTTGCAATCCTTACTTTTGTCAAAGGCTTCTTTGAGCTGCATGTTTGTTTGTAAGGAGTGGTCTACATCACAATAAGCAAAACCAATGTAGGGGTTGATGTGGTTGATTGGATTTTTGATGGGCATGTTTTTGACAATCGGCCAAGGAGATTGTAGAGGTAAACTTTCATTATTATTATTTTTTGTATTTCCATTTGCTCATTTTTGTTCACACTTATGTTAATGTTTCACAATGATTGTAGTTCATAGAGCCTTTAGTTGTTCTCATACAAGTTGTTGATGGGGAGAAACCTACAATGGGATACATATATGAGGGCATGGATAGGGCGAAAGAGGCCATTTGATTTGTTTATTTTGGGGTTGAGGATAAGTATCATCCCATATGGGAGATCATTGATTGACAATGACACTTTTAGCTTCACAAGCCCTTACATGTAATTGCCTATTTCCTCAATCTAACATTTCAATTCTGCCCAAATTTCAAGGCTGACAAGGAAGTTCTTAGTGGGATCTACACAATCATAGAGTGGATGTCACTTGATTATTTGGTTTGAGCATAGATAATTTACTAAGATAGAGATCTCTAGGCTTGCATAAGGAGACCTCTTTGTGCGAAAGATATGCAAGACAACTCAAACGACATTGCAGTCAAGTAAAAATCTATTAAAGGCATAATTTAAGATAAAAATTAAAACCTATTCCTTTTTTACGTTAACATTGAAAGTGAAAATCAAAGTTAGACTATGAGGTTGATTTTTTTTCTCCTCATTTCAGATGCATGATGGAAATGGTTTGGTGCTAAGGTGCCAAATCTTTAGAGGATTGTAATTTGTGTCTTGAGCCAACCATGCAGTGCTTCAAGGTGCGATCACAATTGGAGTACATTTGAAGAAATACACTTTAAGAAGCACAATAGGTTGTTAGTGCAATGGTTGAATGATCTTGGGTATGCTCATTATAACTTTTGCCTCCATCACAAATAAATGTTGGGTGTTGATTTATCTCCCATCACTCTAGAGAAGGTTGATCCTTAGTTAGAAACTTAGATTGAATCACCAAGGTTGAGGATCATGCCTTCAATGATGAGGACTTTGTATGGGTTGATCAAGTGGATCAATAGGCTGAGGTGGTAGCCATGGCAGGGGAGTAGGATAGAGCATGAGAACCCTTGGATGTTGGTGTCACCAAGACACAAGTAGATATCATGGCTACATCATCATCCAGGACCTATCTTAGATACTTATGTAAGACTTGCCATGATGTTGGGATGAATGATGCAGGCTCCTTTGAGCCATAGACTTGTATTTTTAGTTTTGATATTTTTTTTGATGCCATGAGATTTTTATACATTTGACAATATTTATAATTTATATATCTAACAATGTCGTTTCCTTTAGCTATAAGTTAAAATCCGCTTTGATATTCATGTGAATGATGTATACTTGTGTATGTAATCAAAGTAGCTTCTATTTGATTAGTTTATTCAATCTTTAATTTTTATTTGCTAAAAGGTGCATGAAGCAAGTTTGAAATCCTTAAAAATCTCCAATTTCATGGTTTTTTCAATTATCCGAGTCGTTGCTGAATTTACGTCAAGTTTGGGTGCTGAGTCTGAGTCTAGGTTAAAAATCAGCTTGCTCAGTTTGAGGCGACTCTGAGTTTTGTAATTATGATTTGTACATATGGTCTAGGTAGTATGTTTGTCGATCAAATTCTGCCTAGATGATACTTTGATGAATAATGTGCTTACATGTGATGCAACATAGTTGTCTGAATGTTCTCAACATGCATCCACTCAACTAATCCTATACTAGACCTAGAGAATTTCTAGTCGTATGATATTGTAGGTTTGGTAAGAGTATAGAAAAGGTGCATCTCAGATGGGATGTTTTGGAAATGGAACTCATAGCACTGATGTAAAAGTATAATTGAGAAATAATAAGTTGGTGCCCATAAATCCCAAAATAACATGATTATGGATCATTTATGACAAAATTATGAGAATGGTCATGGATTGAGTTGAAGGATAGTGCATCTCCTAAAGCTATATTAGGAAGCCCTAGAGGACATGAAACTATTGTTTATCATTGCAATAGCAGGGCTTTTGAGGTTTTAGCAATTCTTATGAGGAAGCCATTTTCTTGAACATTTTAACAATATTTTGAGATTGTGAAGGAATATTATATAGTTATTGTGGGATTTTCCACTTACATCAAAGGCCTCATGATTTTAGTTAAACATCTTTTTACTTCTGCATTATATCTAGTTTTATAAAAACAAGCACTTGACATTTAGCAAATATGTGGCTTTAACATGCTAAGTTCTTTAGTAACATCATGATGTCCTCTTTTTGTTTTCCTCTGATTAAAGTATTTGTTTATATCTTCTGTCAGTTTCATAAATTAAACACGCAGACCCCTTTCTGCCCTTTGCTGCTTGATAGTTGTTTGCAAGAAAAAAAATCTTAATCTTCAATTAAGGCTTTTTTAGTTTCATTCATCAATTCAATATCTCAAACATGTAATAGAGACCATATGCTATTCTCGATGCAGATCTGGTTATTTTCAAGAATTACATGTAAAAATTTTGATGCATCCTAACAAGATATGTATTAGAATTCATATATTTCCTTGCTCATCCATTCCAAGCCGTTGAGATGCAGAGCACTTTGAATACATAATTTATCTTCTTGTCAATGAGGTGGGATCAGGAACACTGGGTCTGCTCATTCAAATGTATTAGCAACCAATTATATTTTGTTAATAAAGCTCCCTTCTTGGTATTTTTGCATTTTTCTTCTTGATAATTTTAGCTTCTGCTGTATTTATGCTTAACATCAAAGATACTCCAGCTAGTTGGCATCACTTGTGATTAGGAAGCATTTTTGGGCAGCTATTCAGATATTATCCCTTTATAATTGTCTTTTGAAGGAAAATTCAGGTTAGAATCTGTATATGCTGTTTCAGATAAACTTTGAAAACATGTTTCTAACACAGGTGACTCTTGAAGAAGCCTTGGTAAAGTCCTTAAATGTCCCGACAGTTAAACTTTGTGCAGAAATTGGAGTGGATAAGGTGATTACATTAGCTTTTTCACATTATTGTTGTGATTGTATTTGCTTGTCTAATAACTGCGACCTAAAAAATAATAGCTCATCATCTTTGGAATTTGTCAGGTTTGTAACATGAGTAGGGCTTTGGGTATTGAGAGTCCTCTTCCGTACGAGCTTCCATTGTCACTCGGAGGTTGTGAGGTTTGCATTTAATATATGATTTGAAGAGATGTCAAATTCATGTATATTTTCTTCTGTTATTGCTTATCAAGGGACTTAGAAAGAAGTCCAGAGAAGAATGATCACACAGACAAACTGCTTGCCATAGAGTACAAGATGTCTTTATGTATCAATTTGTTGTCTTCATAATTGAGGTTTATGCCCTGCCATGGAACTTAAGATTGAAAGGCTGTTCATGTAGGTAACTCCCTTGCAGTTGGCAACAGTTTATTCAACTATAGCTGCAGGGGGGTTCTATCATAAACCATATCTTATCAGACGTGTGGAAACTGGTAATGGCCGTGTCCTTGAAGAGTTGGAGGTAAAATTATTATGAATTTTTTGTTCATTTAAATTAAATATATAAATTATTCAGAATTCCATCCATTTAGTATCATCCTCAATTTTGTTTTAGTGCAGCAATCGAACAGTCAGTCTAAACGTGTTGTTGATGAAAATTCTGTTTCAGAAATACGGCAATTATTACAGGCAAGTTTTCTATTAGTGGTAGTGTTTGCTTGTCTCATACCTATTGTCTCTTAAATCGTGGAATCATTTTGTGATGTTCACATTTTTGTTTGCTATCATATGTCTCAGGCTGTTGTGGAGCGAGGGACAGGTCGTGCAGCAAGGTTAGGTAGGCCCTGTGCAGGAAAAACAGGGACATCTGATGGGCATAGAGATGTCTGGTTTGCTGGATTCACTCCAGAGCTGACTTGTGTGGTAAGAAAATTCATAGGTTTACATTTTATCTGAAAGGTATTATATACTATTTAAAATCCATTTTGCCATGTTATATTGCAACCCAACCTGCAATAGCTGGAGAAACAACAATTGAAAATTACAAGTCCGAATTTCTATGTGAAACATGTATATGACTTGACAAAGAAAATGAATGTTTAGTTTTTTCCCTTGTTCTTGTGCCATCTTTGTGGCATTAGTATTAAACAAGTATACATGTCACCAGCTTTTTAGTAAAGCAATTGGCATTGAGCTATTTATGTTGGTCTTCAAGTCACATGCAAAGTTGTCAAAAGATGTTTGGTTTATTTCTCTATTCTCTAGTTTTCTCTTACATGACAGAGGTAAGCAACAACCCTTG
Organism: Sequoia sempervirens; assembly: GCA_007258455.2. Lineage (NCBI taxonomy): Eukaryota > Viridiplantae > Streptophyta > Pinopsida > Cupressales > Cupressaceae > Sequoia > Sequoia sempervirens. The sequence continues at coordinate 72,154 of VDFB02385087.1, read as the reverse complement.
GATGATATCTCACACCTGTAGGTTGCTCAAATTAGAGAGAATGGACGTTCTCCATGATCCAATTGAAGAAGAAGCCCCTGTTTCACCTCCAAATGCCAAAGCAACAAAAGCCAAGTATTGAATTGAATAATCAAGAATAATTCTTTTGCTTTTTTCGAAAGCCTTTTATATCTCTCCCAAATGGCATGACCCCCAAGGCATATTCTCACATTTAATATTTTAAATATTATATTTGCTTTTGTGGCTTTATTAATATAAGTTACCGGTTCGGGTTCGGGTTTGGGGGTTCGGTTCGTCGGTTCGGCTAAAATTTTTGGGGGGTGGGTTCTGTTCGTTTTGGGTTCGTTAGTACAAAAAACATGTAAAAATAATATATATATATATATATATATATGCAGCCTTGAAGCAAGAATTAGGATTAAAATATCACATACATCATATAAACAACAAAACCACCATAAACTTGAATGCCATTTAAAACATGCATAATAAATATTCATCGTTGAAACTTGAATTGTGGTAGCTTGATATACAGAGTCTATTGATGCTAGGGTTCAATTTGTATGATTTTGAGAAAAGAAGCCAACTGAGTAGAGTTATCAGCATTTTTCGGAAATCATAAGAACTTGTTTATACACTAGCCATTTTGATGTCTTATTGCAGTTTCAAACATTATTTTGTATCATTGTTACATTGGTCTTGAGAGTGGTAGCTTAATATATCTCCACAATACAAAATTTGTTTACCTATGCAGTGTAACAGTGGCATAGGCAGATTTTTCTTTGAAAGAACCAAAGGGTGATTGCACAATCGAAGTGTATAAACACATATCTTTTTGTAATATCAAGGATAATTTTTGAATCTTCCATGCATTGCTAAACTAAAAGGAAAGGTCTTTCGCCTAATTTGTATGAAGCCATGCTTTTGACATTGTCAAAAAGAGCGAAACAAATGAATAAGAATGAGGTAGTTAAGGTGTTTGAAGTGATTACAGGTCACTTTTAGGGTTCCCTTGGGCGTGGGTCAAAGTCAAACTCCATAAAACATTAAAAAAATGTTCAAAAAAACACTTTTTGGATGCCTAGGCACGCAGGTTCTGTCTTGGTTCGCCTGGGTTCTATCTGGGTTCTACCCGGGTTCTCTTGGGTTCTGCCTGGGCGAACCAGACCCAAAAATGAAGGACCCTAGTCGAACCCACAGGTGAACCGAACTAGGACCCGAACGAGGAGCGAACCAGGACTAGGACCTAGCAAACCAACTACTTAGATATCTTCATTTGGCCACCCATATCATGACTCAAATGTTTTTGACTTAATTTCATTAAATGCACCTTTATTATAAAGTCAATACAAGTCATTATTATATGCACTTTTATAATTAATTAATTATTATTAAAGTATCACTTTAATAATAACTAAACACCATAACTCCATCATTAAACATCATTAACCAATTCCGACGATGCTAGAAGATAGCCCGTTGATTCCTCTGCTCCCCAGGATGCCTTACTATAAATAGTAAGGTTGGCCTCTAACAACCCACTGACGTACTAAAGATAGTAAATGTATATAAATGAAGCTAGAAACCCATGGAAATGATCACCTCTGAATATGCCATCGAATTGGAGGAGAAAACACCATCGACTGCCACCTGGAGAACCCATTAACTCCCACATGAGGCCTTTTAATCACCATTATTAGCCTACAAGGACTTGGTGATAGGCTAATCCTCCAAACTCTGATGCTCACTAAAAAGGGGACATTACAGATCTATACTCAAAATTGATCATTCTTTAACATGCTAGTGATACATTCAAACTGGCAAAAACTGAAGTATTATAGAAAATTTGTGTTTCCTAATAGCATAGTAGCCGGGAGATGCATCTCCAACACCACACCAGTACCTTGAGACGTCTTCATGCGTTTGGAAACTTCTCAAAAGTCTCCCGCCATCTCCCACGTCTCTGGATCTAAAAGGTGGCGTCTCCTATGAAGTCTCCCACGTCTCTCGTGTTTTAAATGCCAAACATAAAGAAAAATACCTAAAATGCGATTTTTAAAAGTGAGAGGCATCATTTAGCACGCGACTGGAGGAGACTGGAGAGGGCGACAACATTGAAGAGTGAAGACTAAAGTGTAAAAGACTAAACCGGTAGGTAATTTCAGTTTGAGTTACAATATTTTTAATTTTTCCAACTCTCCTGTGCTTATCCGTCTCCACTTTCCAACTCTCCAACTCTCCCATGCTTGGTGAATGTGAAACACTGAAATGTTGGTTGGATATCTTGTGTTGCTGTGCACATTATTATAGTGCAAGGATAATTTTTGATTTTTCAGATTGTTTTATTTAGCGTCACCAGTAATCTGGACAAGAGCATTGCCCCTGTTTAAAATCGTGGAATATGGTTACATATTCCATGATTTTAAACAGGAGCACCATATTCCACGATTTTAAACAGGGGCAATGCTCTTGTCGAGATTACTGGTGATTCTAAATAAAACAATCTGAAAAATAGCATCACCAGTAATCTCCACAAGAGCAATGCTCTTGTGGAGATTATTGGTGATGCTAGCAGCAAATTTGCTAAATAAAACAATCTGATTTTTTTTTAAAATAGGCTTGCACTATAATAATGTGCACAGTGCAATACATTATACCGCCCTTTTGGAGATTACTAGTGATGCTAAATAAAACAATATGAAAAATAGGCTTGCACTATCATAATGTGGCATGTGCAATACCCTATTGTCTTCATCTTCCGACTACCAAGCAAATTTCTCCAACTTTGCATTGATTTCCTGTGTCTGTGGATGTGATTTGTCTCCTACACAAAAAGCATGTACTATTTTATGGCCTTCATGATTCATTTTGAGTGTGCTCATGCTGTGTGCATTGTGCAATCATGATTCATTTTCATAATTTCCTCAAAGACATGTTTTTTATTGTTTCCTTTTTCATAACTTTAGCTACAACCATTTCTAATCATAACGTCTTTTTGTTTTGTTTTGTTATGTTTTTTTTTTGTGTAGAATTTGAATCATTGAATCAAGAATGTCGAGTGGGGGAAACAAACAAGGCTTGTATCTGTTGTGGAAGTATGTTGATCATGTCAAGGGGCCGAAGGGTTCAGGTGGAACAACCACAATGTCATGTAAATTATGCCCAATGTCATGGCAAGGTACTTACATGAGGGTGAGGGCTCATTTCCTTCACATACCTGGAAAAGGTGTTGATCCTTGTATAAATGAGGTGGAACGATATGAGGCTGTGAGGGATCAAGGAGGGCTGATGGTAAAGTTTCTAATATGAACTCTCATGCTTCAACAACAGGGGCAATTGCTGCAAATCAAAATCAGAATAGAGAGGCAAAGGTGGATGTGTCTTCAAGAGATGTAGTAGCAGAAAGTTCTCACAAGAGGCCACACATTTGTTACACCCTGATTGTATAAGCTACTACGTATTAGTACTGCATAGGGTTAAAATGATTGTAAGAGAATTCTGTGAATGAATAAAATATGTTGTACCTTGTTATCAATATGAGTGTTTTCACATTTAATGATTGTCCCATTTAATGTTGCTTCAATTGATGTTATTCATCGCGAAATATTGCATAAGGAGGTTAATGAATCATGTTATTCTAACTTGAGATGTTTATGTATACTGCTAATGTTATGAACATGTGACTGCCGTGAGTTTATGTCAGTGGATGCAAGTATGTGAACCAATCCTCTAGGCGGAGGGGAAATATCACTTGGGAGAGGAGCTTGGTCGTTTAACTAGTAAAGTGAACTATCTGAGCACACACATGTCACTATAGTTTGAGTGAACTAAGTCAGTTATGTTGGTTCTAGATAAGTCATCCGTAGCTCATACATTGGTATTAGGAGTCTTGTCTACTTCTTTACGCTTTTGTGAGTGATGTTTATTTGTATATCTGTCTTGTTGTATTACGATCATTATGATGGTAACATGAATGAATGTAAGTGAATAGGGAGTGGACATATATACATATATATAGTATATACATGTATCCATATGTATCTACATATCGATACAGGCATATGATTGGTAGATGGATATGCTCATACGAATGTATCGATATAGTATACTTACACATACGTGTATATTTAGGTATATATAGGTATATACATGTATATATGCACACAACCTATGATATGCGGATATTAGTAATATTATATTATTATTGTTTGACTATTTACATATACATGTATATATATATATATATATACATATCGGATATGCTCACTAGCGTACGATATGATTATAGAATGATATATATATATATATATATATATAATATTTGAATCTTGTAAATGGAAATTAAATTATTTTCCATACTAATTTAATATTAAACTATGGAAATGGGACTAAATTATACTCGCCGAATATTAAACCTCAAGTATGGAAATCGGGTAAAATCATACCAGCTGATTATTGATCATCAAATATGGAAATCAAATGAATCGAAATATTGTCTTTGGCAATATGTTATTCTTCAATAAAGTGGAAATCGAAATATTTCACAAACTATCATTTGAACTTTGTGAATAAAAGAAATAGACAGTTGAGGAAAAATATGCGCGCCCAGTTCATACGCGCAGACCAAGTCGCTGGAAATGATAAACGCAGCCTGTAACCTGTCAATTTAACCAAAATTATAGGCTATGTGGACAGTTAATATCAATGACTTTTTCACTGAACATTTCTACCTGCTAGATTCTAGAATTGGCGCCATATCTGGAAGGAAGCTTGTAGGTGTTGATTTTGTATATTTAACCATGTGCAAATGGGAAATGGTTTGCATTCTGCTATCAAACAATGGAGGTTGACTCACGTCTTTGAAGTTGAGTATGAGATTAAAAGCATGCCACTTATTAAGTTTAACATTTCAAATTACAGAGTTGGCAATTTACATGCCTGTTGTACCCAAACCAATTTTTTTGCTTCATTAAGGCATTTTGCTTAAAAGAGTCTAAACCTTGCTAAAATGATGTCAAAATACAGTTTTTGGGCTAGTAAAGCATGGACTTTGGTCAGTGTCGTGTCCATCGTAAGCAGCTATTGAGCAATACTTGGAGCTCAAAACTTGAACCAGAGACTCAGAACACGGCATATCATGATGGAGCACTTCATGAGGAAATCATACTCCTGCATGGTCATTTCAGTGGCCAGAATGGTGATTATAGAGATCAAACAAATAAAGATTTTTAGCAAAAAACATATTTGTGCCCCTGTAGCCTAGGGGTGCCCTTCTCTTTGAAGGTCCAGATTTGGTTATTTTTGCTTACAGTTACATTCATTCTCTTCCAAATTGGCCTAGCTTTCCGACGAGCTATCGAACACAGTCATCTGAGTTCCAGAACTCCGGCAGTCGAAGTCAGAAGCTAAGGTTACGAAGTGTATGCATATCACAAAAGGTAGTCAGTTTGCAAATCTGAGCCCTTGTAGCTCAGGGGCGACCTTGAAATTGACTCATTAGATGATGGTATTTGCAGATGTGGTGTTCTTGAGATCTGTGCTAATCTAGTCTAGCTTCGCAACACACCAGTTCGCCAGTCAATCTGACATTTTGAGTGATCGTAGCAGAGATTCTACCAGACATGTAAATCAAAGGGTGGAGAAAATAGTATTATACACCTGTATCTCTGTAGGCCAGGGGCTCCCAGCCTTTAAGCCTATCAGATGGGGTTTTTAGCTTTCGAAGTCTTTACAAGACTTGTGAGGAATTACCCCAGCTATCCAACGAGCCCAACCGTTAGCCTCCGGGATTTGGCAAATGCTCCTATGTGCGAGGTCTTTGTAGAAGCGAAAAGTGAAGACGTCCGAAAAATGGCCAAGTATAGAATGTATATTTCATTTTGGAAAAGGCTACCTTCTCTTTGAGGTCTTAGAAGTAGTTTTTTGCTTTGTCACCTCTAGAGATATCTCTCGTAAGTTGTTCTAGCTACGCAATGAGACTGTGCGCAAATCGAAGCACTCCAGCTCCCGGTGTCAAGGGGTGAAATAGGGTATCTGGTTGAAAGTTGCACTTTTGACAAAATGGTGTTTGAGCCTTCACAGGCTAGGGGCGCCCTTGCTTTTGGGGTCCTTGATGCAGCTTTCTGGTGCCTTCCATACATTCGTTGGATGCGAATACTTCCAGTGATGCAGTGAGCCTACCATCCAGTCAGGGATTCATCGTTCCTCGTCAGGCAGTTAAGTATCAAATGGCAAAACGGAGAAATGGTTTATGGTGCCGAAAATCAATTTAATCAAAGCTAATGTAGAAACCCTTGTTTCCCCTAATACGATTCTGGAAATTTTTGATGTTTTGCTAAGTTTTGGGTTTTTGAACGTTTTTGACGTTTTTGAACATTAAATGAAAAGGTACAGTTTGCTGGTAAAAAGATAATAAATCCTATATAATTCCAAAATGGCCAATATGCATAGGAAAGACAAGGTATAATGAAGGCACTTATTCTATCATTCATATGACTCATTACAAAGTAGATCTGCTAACATGCAAGATAAAAATACACTCTTTTATGAAGAAAGAAACCTGGTAAACAGCAATCTGAAGATGCACAATGAGTCGGCTGAGTTGACTCCTCCCTTCTCTCTCCGTCTGGTAACCAAGGAATGTCCCAGTATGCTAGGCGCCTCCAGAATGGAAGATAGAAGACCAATGTGTAATGTGCTTTTTTCTCTTGAGGGAAGTACGGCCAGATTATGAGAAGTACGGCCTGTCAGCAAATACAGTTTGTACAGCAGCAACGAATGTTCCCTTTCTCTTCTAATAGATGGTCCAGATCCTTGCTAGAGCATAGGCGCCTTAATTTCTATCACCACTAAACTGACTTATGAATCAGTATCAAAAGGTACGGCTGAGTTGAAGAGGTACAGCCCTGTCAGAACAAGTACGGCCTTCTGTAGACAGCAGCAATAACACACAAATGGTACGGCACAACCTTGATCCTCCAGAATCTCAGTAAAGGTAGGCGCTTTGAAGATTAGATGTCTTCTGAATGATTTAGCTCTCTGAATAACTATTATAACCCAGGCTATTGAATAAGTACGGCTCTTTGCTGAGTGGTACGGCTACCAGCTGCATTTAATGATTTGTACGGCCTTTGTGAAACCCCTCCAGATCTCCAAACATGGACGCCTAGATAGATAGAGGGTCTTTTGTATGAAATAGATGTTGAAGCTCTGTAGATGAATAAACCCTCTGATGTTTGAATCAATTGTAAGCTCTGTAATTTCTTCTGGATGAAGAAATCCCACGACCGCAATAAATCAGATGTTATTTCACATCCTCTGAACTGCTTCGAAGGAGATGGCTCGTTCTCCGACGATTTCGAGACGAAACCCTAAGGTCTCTGTGCTCTGGCAAGACTTGATCAATTTCTCTGATTCTCCAATGTCATAATCCCTCAGAAACCAAGGCAAAACCCTTATTAAGCTGAAAAGTGCGATTTCCACCATAATAGGGTTTTAATTAAAATATCATATTTTAATCTTTTAATAATTCAAAAGTCTCCAGCCAAAATATTTTATAATATTTTAATTCTCCAACTGGCCCCTTTCTGATGATGGGCGCACCCCTCAAGACAGGTAACTTAAGTTATAATTTAAAATTATAACTTTATAATATAATCATTAATTACTTAATATTTAATTAATATAATTAAATATTAATATCTCGCCCGTTACTCATCCGATTACCGATCCGTCTGATGCCGACGAACTCAGAAGTGATTTCCAAAGGATAGCTGGTCCTAAAGCATACTGCGCAGTGGTCCCACTCTGGAGGCTGCTAAAAATAGCAATTCTGCAAAACATCTCCGAATGAGCCCGAACGAAGCCAATTGATCAATCACTGCCAATCGGCGAGCCAAGCTCGAAGCGACCCTCTAACCACTCACAAACCCTACGGGGTCTCATGATAGGCCAATCTCACGATCACTGATGCTCGCCAAAAACGGGGACATGACAGTCGCCCTCCCTAAAATTGCTTGACCCCAAGCAATCTCAACTGCAAACAAACTCCAATCTCGGAAAGCTCCAAAAGAAAACTGTGTAATGTCCACACATCTCGAACTATCTCCTGTGGCATCAAACTCAACTGCGCAATCAATGCCTGGATTCCAAACCCAGCGTAAGAGTCTGTCGTGACGGTCCTCCTCAGGCTGCCACTGCGCTCTATGGCCTCCAACTTCACCATGCTGAGAATAGTGAAGTGACTCAATGGGACCCATCCAATACTCGGTGCCAACGCTGTCTCCACCGGAATCCCAATACAATATAAATCTACATTCATCCGTCATGCAGAGATAAAATCTCCTAGAAGCATCTACTGTCCGGAATCTCTCCCTGTCCTCTGCTAAACCCTCATGGATGTGATAACTGTCCAAGCCATCATGCCAACTAACACCATAGTCGCCCTGAAACCATGTACTCATATGAGAAGTTTGCAACATAGAATTATCAAGCCCTGTCAAATACATATCGGCATGATGTAAAACTGACTGCTGCCCCTACAGGTAATACCCCACAAACCGCTGGGCCAAGTACCTGCATCCACTAATCCCATCTTGTGAAGATGGTAACTCTGCACACCGTAATGAATCACTCCCCTCGACTGTACCGAGAGAATCACCCTGTGCACAAGTATGGTGCATCGAATCATGTACAGGTGGATCAAAGACAAAATTGTAAGCACTCCTCACCGTGTACACCTCATTGAACTCCTCTGTGAGTTTGGTTCGGAATTGCGATGCACTGCAACAATCCCAAACACTACGATCATCACCCAACTCAGAACTAATGTCAAAAGTACGATCAGTGTCCAACTCGAAGAGTGGGTTATCATAGATCACCCCACCATCAATTTCAAACAATGGATTGTTTACAAACTGCACAATCACTCCATCCTGATCGGAATCATCCATCTCTGAATCGCTGGAATAATAAACTGAGTTGTACTCCTGACTAGGCTCAACCAACTGCCGATCGTAGTCAACTATATCGGATGAAAAGATTGATTTGCTTCCAGGAGAGGGAAACAAATCATCATAAGTGTCAATCTCCCAACTGGATGAGACTCTGAATATCTGCTGTGAAGATGGACAAGTATCAAGGGTTGTCACACAACTCTCCAGTGTATCAACAACCATGTCACAGGAACTATCAATGATCTGCCCTGCATCACCTATCACGGGACTAGTCTCATGAGAACCGGGTGCAATGCGTGGCTCACTGCAACTCTCGTCGAGTGCACTCATCCTATCTGTATCAACTGATCCTGTGACCGAGATGGAGGTAACCTCATCCTCAACATCTCCTACACTGCTATGAACCATGGGTATATATTCCTCACCAACCACTGCCATGCAAGACTGCACGATGTCCAAAGGTGGTGAAGACTGTGCTAACCTCAACGCCACGGTAAGCCTCTCAATCTGTAACTGTGACTCTCGAAGAGCCAACTGGGTGCTCTGCAATGAATTCGCAGTCACCTCAAGCTCATGAGTGAACAAATCGATCCGCTCCTCTTTTCCCTTCCATGCACCATAACAAATGCAATCCCACTCGAGAAGGAAATCTCTGTCCGCAAGTAATCTTAGGTAATTTTGTTTCATTGTTCCAATCGCCTCTCGGAGTGCATGTACCACTGCAAGGGGAAAACCACTATCACTGTGCTCATCTGTCGAAGGAGGACTCCAACTGTAGGTAGTCAACATCCGACGAGCAACGTCAAAATGCTCAAGGGCGGTAGTAATCATAGTGTCATCCACATGTAGTTGCCCAACCAAATGATGAGGACTCTGAAACTTACGACCCCCATACAAGATTTCCGGCTCACCATATGCACTATGATAGGACACTGATCCGTCATCACTCACCTCATGATCTGCAGCATCGTGTGTGCTCTCAACCATGCACACCTCAACATCTAAGGTACTGCTGCTCTGTACCTCGAAGGATGGCTCAACTGATACGGTAGAAGTTGCTGCTATGACAATATCTTCGCACGCTTCTACTCCACAGGTAACTGCATGCTCATCCAACGCATGATCCTGGGATTCCGTGTCAACATATGAATCCTCTAGCTGGTTTTCAAAGGTCTGATCCGGAAAATCAGACTCATCATAACATAAGTCCTCAATACCAACTGCATCTGTAGTACCCAACTCTGGAGTCTCTTCACGTGATGACTCAATAGGGTTACTTTGCACCTCTGAAACAACTGTTGTATCATGCTCACGCAAAGTTTCACCATCGCTGTTATAAAAATCAGAAGTAACCTTCAGGGCAGAAATTTCTTGAGTCATCTCATGCAAGGACGCTGTAGGTAAGCCATTACCCGAAGCTGTGCTAGTGTGTTCTCGAATTAAATCAGCACTTCTGTCAAACTCATCACCTAAATTTCTGCCTACTTCATAGGGGTTTGAAGATACCAAATCACTCTCATGAAGAATTGTATAATCATTAGATGTAGATTCTTTATCCTTTCCAGGTGTAAACAACTCACGAGCTGTAGTGAGATATCTCTGTTTTTCAAACTCCGTCTTATGGCCAAGACTTGGGTGCACATCCACGTAACTCATGAAAGAAAGTTTTTCTTTAATCTTCTGAGGTAGATTGCTATACTCCCGAAACATGCTCATCACTTCACCTTCGGCTCTGCGGTGTCACTCAATTGTAGAAACCCCTTGTTTCCCCTAATACTGATTCTGGAAATTTTCTGATGTTTTTGCTAAGTTTTGGGTTTTTGAACGTTTTTGACGTTTTTGAACATTAAATGAAAAGGTACAGTTTGCTGGTAAAAAGATAATAAATCCTATATAATTCCAAAATGGCCAATATGCATAGGAAAGACAAGGTATAATGAAGGCACTTATTCTATCATTCATATGACTCATTACAAAGTAGATCTGCTAACATGCAAGATAAAAATACACTCTTTTATGAAGAAAGAAACCTGGTAAACAGCAATCTGAAGATGCACAATGAGTCGGCTGAGTTGACTCCTCCCTTCTCTCCGTCTGGTAACCAAGGAATGTCCCAGTATGCTAGGCGCCTCCAGAATGGAAGATAGAAGACCAATATGTAATGTGTTTTTTTTCTCTTGAGGGAAGTACGGCCAGATTATGAGAAGTACGGCCTGTCAGCAAATACAGTTTGTACAGCAGCAATGAATGTTCCCTTTCTCTTCTAATAGATGGTCCAGATCCTTGCTAGAGCATAGGCGCCTTAATTTCTATCACCACTAAACTGACTTATGAATCAATATCAAAAGGTACGGCTGAGTTGAAGAGGTACAGCCCTGTCAGAACAAGTACGGCCTTCTGTAGACAGCAGCAATAACACACAAATGGTACGGCACAACCTTGATCCTCCAGAATCTCAGTAAAGGTAGGCGCTTTGAAGATTAGATGTCTTCTGAATGATTTAGCTCTCTGAATAACTATTATAACCCAGGCTATTGAATAAGTACGGCTCTTTGCTGAGTGGTACGGCTACCAGCTGCATTTAATGATTTGTACGGCCTTTGTGAAACCCCTCCAGATCTCCAAACATGGACGCCTAGATAGATAGAGGGTCTTTTGTATGAAATAGATGTTGAAGCTCTGTAGATGAATAAACCCTCTGATGTTTGAATCAATTGTAAGCTCTGTAATTTCTTCTGGATGAAGAAATCCCACGACCGCAATAAATCAGATGTTATTTCACATCCTCTGAACTGCTTCGAAGGAGATGGCTCGTTCTCCGACGATTTCGAGACGAAACCCTAAGGTCTCTGTGCTCTGGCAAGACTTGATCAATTTCTCTGATTCTCCAATGTCATAATCCCTCAGAAACCAAGGCAAAACCCTTATTAAGCTGAAAAGTGCGATTTCCACCATAATAGGGTTTTAATTAAAATATCATATTTTAATCTTTTAATAATTCAAAAGTCTCCAGCCAAAATATTTTATAATATTTTAATTCTCCAACTGGCCCCTTTTTGATGATGGGCGCACCCCTCAAGACAGGTAACTTAAGTTATAATTTAAAATTATAACTTTATAATATAATCATTAATTACTTAATATTTAATTAATATAATTAAATATTAATATCTCGCCCGTTACTCATCCGACACCGATCCGGCTGCTGCCGAATAACTCAGTGGCGATTCCGATGTCAAAGTCATAATCGCTAAAAATAGCGTTGGGTCCTACTGGCCGCCAGAACCGCTAAAATAGCAAAAAACATCTCCCATCGAGCCCTAACGAAAGCCAATTGATCAATATCACACCGACGAGCCAAGTTCCAAACGACCCTCTAACCACTGGCCGCCTACGAGGGTCTCATGATAGGCCAATCTCACGACATCGATGCTCAGCCAACTGAGCCCTTGTAGCTCAGGGGCGACCTTGAAATTGACTCATTAGATGATGGTATTTGCAGATGTGGTGTTCTTGAGATCTGTGCTAATCTAGTCTAGCTTCGCAACACACCAGTTCGCCAGTCAATCTGACATTTTGAGTGATCGTAGCAGAGATTCTACCAGACATGTAAATCAAAGGGTGGAGAAAATAGTATTATACACCTGTATCTCTGTAGGCCAGGGGCTCCCAGCCTTTAAGCCTATCAGATGGGGTTTTTAGCTTTCGAAGTCTTTACAAGACTTGTGAGGAATTACCCCAACTATCCAACGAGCCCAACCGTTAGCCTTCGGGATTTGGCAAATGCTCCTATGTGCGAGGTCTTTGTAGAACGCTGAAAAGTGAAGACGTCCGAAAAATGGCCAAGTATAGAATGTATATTTCATTTTGGAAAAGGCTACCTTCTCTTTGAGGTCTTAGAAGTAGTTTTTTTGCTTTGTCACCTCTAGAGATATCTCTCGTAAGTTGTTCTAGCTACGCAATGAGACTGACAATGCGCAAATCGAAGCACTCCAGCTCCCGGTGTCAAGGGGTGAAATAGGGTATCTGGTTGAAAGTTGCACTTTTGACAAAATGGTGTTTGAGCCTTCACAAGCTAGGGGCGCCCTTGCTTTTGGGGTCCTTGATGCAGCTTTCTGGTGCCTTCCATACATTCGTTGGATGCGGAATACTTCCAGTGATGCAGTGAGCCTACCATCCAGTCAGTAGGATTCATCGTTCCTCGTCAGCAGCAGTTAGAAGTATCAAATGGCAAAATGGAGAAATGGTTGTCTGGTGCCTGAAAATCAATTTAATCAAAGGCGCCTAATTTTTTGAGGTGTCAAATGTTGATTTTAGCAGTTACAGCTCCTAGCAGGCATTTCATCCTTGTTCTGCAGGCTTCGCGATGGATATCTCAGCTTGATCTCAGCATCCCTCAGTCAGCCGGAAATCAAAGTTGAACATGGTGAAATATAACTTTGTAGTCAGATACAAAATAGGAAGTTAGCAAAAAAGTTAATCTCTTGCAAATAGACGCCTAGAAGGCCAAATAAGGACTTTTCGAAATCAGTGAAGTTCGCCGGGTGCATCCAGATGCCTTGGTTTTTTGCTAACTGATTAAAAATAATATTTAATATTTATTTTGCATGCATTAGTATTAAATGGTGATTTTCTTCAAAGAGGCACCTTTTTGATGCTTATTCTCAAAATCGCATGAGATGGCAATTGAATACTTTTATTATTATTTTGTAATCTAGACCTCGAGTCAGTATCAGTTCAACTGGAGGGGGTCCAATCAGATCATTCTTTTCGCAATCAGGGTTTTAAAATCTTGCAGTCATCCTTTATGGTGCAATTTCATTATATTTAATCATGGCCCTTGTCATTATTCATCATCCAGCTTGAGAAATTCGTAGTTCTTCAAGGCAAAGGCTAATTTTCTCCAGAGTTGGGCGATTTTTGTAAGCAGTCAGTGATAATAACATCAGATATTCCTTTTGCAAGTACAAGTTCACAATTATTAGCGAATTTGAAGAACTAGGTGGCGACTTTTGACAGAGAAAAACACTCAAAAACGTCTTTTCTCTTCTCAAATTCTTCAAAATTCTCTCAGATTCAATTCGCATGTTTCAGTAATAGGCAAATTTTGGCAAATTAAACCTTCTGGATTGATTCTACATAGCTTCCTCGAGCAAACCCATGTGCTAGAATTTTTTAGGAAAATTTACTCCAGAGCATCAGTTCTCAAGGCTCTAATTTTCTCAACTGAAAATTCCTTGAATGGTTGAGTAGAAGTCGAATTTTCGCATTTCTGACGTGCTGGGTTGTCTTAGAATCTTTTTCTGGACAAAACCCATATCTTAAATTTTTTGCCAAAAATTGCCCTTCGATAGGCTATTTTTAGCCTCAGTAGGGTATTTTTAGCTTTCTAGAAATCTTGTCAGAATATAGCCGTGTTCACAACCAACAGGCGAGCTTTTGAAAATGCAATACACTCAGCTCGAATTCATGACCAAATCAGTCTTGATTGATGACTTCATCAGGACAGCTAATATGAATCTTCACAAGACGCTTCCAGAAGCAGTGTTAGATCTTGTTAAGATCAGAGATTCGATTCTTCAGAACATTCAGCAGTCTGGGTTACTTGAGGCTGCCTCCATACCTATTTCAGTTCACTGCGCGGAGTTTGTAATTTCTTGTGTTAAGCATTACAACTCTGCTACTCGTGAGATAGTGTCAGTAGATGGACGAGTTATATGCAGTCTCAAGCACCTGGATGTCGAAAGATGTTTTGGTATCCCTCAGCACCCGAGCAGTCTGGTCATTTCTATGGAGCAGTGTGAGCATGCATTCAATGCTGATATGGACAAGTGCCAAAGTAAGATTCTGAACATTCATTCTTCAGTAAGATATGGACAAGTGCCAAAGTGTGAGCATGCATTCAATGCTGATATGGACAAGTGCCAAAGTAATGCTGATTCGATTCTTCAGAACATTCAGCAGTCTGGGTTACTTGAGGCCGCCTCCATACCTATTTCAGTTCACTGCGCGGAGTTTGTAATTTCTTGTGTTAAGCATTACAACTCTGCTACTCGTGAGATAGTGTCAGTAGATGGACGAGTTATATGCAGTCTCAAGCACCTGGATGTCGAAAGATGTTTTGGTATCCCTCAGCACCCGAGCAGTCTGGTCATTTCTATGGAGCAGTGTGAGCATGCATTCAATGCTGATATGGACAAGTGCCAAAGTAAGATGGCAGAGCGATGGTTGAAGCAAAAGAAGAACAAATTTCCAAACAACGTGGGTCGTGGTGCATACAAGGATGAGTACACGATTCTAATCACACTTCTGAATCATGTCTCAAGTCATGCAGATGCAAACATTTTCCAGCCCTGGATGTATTACATCATTGGTCGCATCATATTTGGTTAAGAGCATTATGACTGGGCATCCTTCATCAGCGATATTCTCCACAAGCAAATCACCGGTTTCCTAGTTGCCCATGAGTTTCACATGTGTTCTTACCTCATGTACTTGATCACTTATTGGGGTCAGTTTAGAGGATTGAATACGGTTGGCATACTTAGTGTTCAGAAAGTCTATCACTATTATGATTAGCTTGAGTTCACTAAGGCTTAACGTCATTTCAAGCGTGTTCACAAGGCTTTCCTAACTTATACAGTGAGAAACTTGGACCGGGAGTTGCACATTCGTATCTTGGCGGTTGCTAGAGGAGCGATGGTTGATTGGGCGGACTGGTTCATTCAGTTCCCTACATACGCCTACATCCGAGTATATGGATTTACAGGAAACCCAGCCATGCTTCCATGCTATCCTTCGAATATAACAGTTTTCATGGAGATCCTGAGGCAGTTACATGATGTTCATCATCTTTGGCGCCACAAGCATAAACAAGCTGCCAACTTTCCCATGCAGTTCATAATCTATTACTGTAAGATGACAGTTGATTCCAAAGTTATAGGACAAGAGTTAGAGAACTATCGTCTCAAATATCTTGTCGATGTACGTACCTATGATCCTTGGGGTTGTTATTCAGAGTGTCTTGGCATTCGCTCATACCATAAGCCTACTATGGAGGACTATTGGGAAAATTGCGAGGACGACTTTGAGGTGTGCAAACGTAGCTATGGCCACTTCTCTCTCACTGATTTCTGTTTTCCCACCTGAGGATGTGGGAGGTTTATCAGATGATGAGGGAGAGGTACTTCCTCAGTTTTTCAGAGAGCAGGTTGATACACAACCACTGCCGGCAATTGGTTGGTATGCCAAAGAGTTCGCATCAGTAAAGCAGAAGTCAAGTAGAGTTATCCAAAACAATATACTTTACCTCGACAGCAAGAAGGCCAGGAAGGTAAACATGCCTAGAGGGGAGCCGCCTGTGGTCGATCCTTCACTACCTTCCTCGTCTAAACTCAAGCAGAAGAAAAGGAGTAACCCTCCTAAGAAAAGTCAACCGCCTAACAATTCAAAAGGTAAGACAGTAGCCATTGATACACATACGGAGCCTGTTAGAGTGCTAGTTCAGATTTTGCCAGAGCCTGAGGTTCAGCCTCGCATTCCGTCACTGACACTGGAGAAGTCTCCAGTCCTGATTCACATTGAATTGGACTTAGACTTGCCACCTCGTAGCAGTTCTTCTACATATTCACTCACGTCAGAACCTCTCATTGCTAGTATAGATCCTTCCAATGGCATTAGTCAAGACCAGTCTTGGATTGAGGCTCAACTAGGATGCAAGAGAAGGCAGCCATCCTACGTCCTTGATCATTCAGATTTTGATCAGCGTTATTAGGATGCGCCAGACAAGAGGATCAAGAAACATGTCCATGTGCAGAGGAATGCTGATATGGAGATCGTCATTGAGACTGCCATACCTCCAGAGGGGAAGAGCTTGAGCGAGATTGAAGCTCAAGACTTTGAGGTGATCACAGTCAACCTTGGTTGAATCACCCGCATGACACAGGTTGATCTCCTACAGGTTGCTACAGACAACGCAAGGGATAGGATAATCAAAGACGAAGAAGACAAAGCAGCCCTCAAGTCTGAAATGAAGCAGCTTCGTCAATACATTTCTATCCTTGTACATAGGTCAGATGTCACCGCCACACTCCCGCCGATGCTAGAGCCACCAGAAGAATAGGGTCAGCTTAATCACCTTGTTGCATACGACAAGTGTTTGGAGGAGTTGGAGGAGTTTGGTACTAGAGCTCCCTCTGTGCTTGCAGAGCTATACCAGTTGCAGTATAATGCACGTGAGCTCCGTCTACGTCTCCAAGATGAGGAGCGAGATATGGCGATTGACAGACTGCGGGATGAGATTATGATTGCTCACCTAAGTGTGGCATATGAATCAGTCACAAATGCAGAAGATAAAGAAGCTATCTACGCTTGGAAGACAGTTGGTATTCTAGGCGAAGATAGGAGAGACGATGGCATTAGAGTTGGCTAAGAATAGAGAGCACGTCACTAGTGCACTTTGGTATGTTAGAACTCTCGTGTCCTACATACCGTGCCGGTATCAGATTGAGGGTGGTGTGTATGTTGAGCTTGCTGACGTACAGTCAAAGCTCCAGGCACTTGTTAATAGTATTTCAGTGGGGAGACCGTTGGCTGTAAGTTGGATCAGCTTACAGTCATGTCAGCATTGTTCGATGAAGCAACTAGGAGTAGAGGCGAACTTCTTTGTCAAATCACAGCTGGTGAGGACATGCTGCACAGACACAACATACTTTGGCAGAGTATTAGTGCTCCAGACAATGATGCAGTTAACAATCTCGTGGAGGGGTTGGTTGCTCGAGATCACGGCCAATAGACTTCAGTTCCCACCTCTTAGGATAGACATTAAACACAGGAGTTAAACTTGGCGTTACCTTCTCAAGTTAACTCACTGTCACATCTCATGCATGTCTATTCTGGGATTAGCTATGTTCTCTTGGAGTTGTATTTAGGGTTTACATTAACTGATGGTAGTATTCCAGTTAACTTTGCTTTCAATAAGGACGTGCATGCTTGCACATTGTCCATTTAGATTAATTGTACCGGTTAACTGATGGTAGCTTTCCAGTTAACTGTATAGTTTCCTTTATTAGGGTTTAGCAATAATCTTGCATGCATTGCAAGACTATAGTTGACTCAAGGTGATTTTAGGGTTCCCTACACCTTTTGATGTCTATAAATAAGAGCTTTTGCTCATTTGTACATAACTTTTGCATGCGAGAGAAATATATGCTGTGCCTACCTTGCTTGGAATATTGCTCGTTTTGTATCTGTTTATGAGTATTTATTGTGATAATGAATTGTTATGCCACTTGGGTTTCATGCAATTATTATGGTGAATGCTTGCCTTAGTAAGATATAGTGGCTAGTTCGATCGTAAATTGTATGCATGTCTTGCCTATGCAATTTGCTGTCCTTGTTGGCTATCCTTCGTGTTTTGTATTCAATAAACTTATTCAAATTGAGCAGATAGTTGTGCCACCCTGCCTTCAAGTTGAGAATTTGTACTCGGTTTATCGTGTGATGTGTGTGAGTAATAAGCCTATTCAGACATGTAGATAGTCGTGTCACCTTGTCTTCACGTTGTGAGTTTGTACCCGGTTTATTGTCTAATAATCATTCCCGCTCCATTTCCTCATGCTCTGAATTCTTGAGGGGATTGGATAGCTTAAGTTAGTTTTGGATTGTAGTTAAGTCTTGTGAAACCAGAAAACACTTAGTTGCAATGTTCGAAGTTTATTGCAAACCTTGTGCCTCTTACATCTGAGACAAAAAGATAGGATATAGTTTAGTTTACTTTTCAAGCATTTTTGTCCACACAACGAGGGAGCTTCCGCTCCTAATTTGAAGAGCACACATCACATAGTGTGCATAGCTATCCGTACCAACTTGCAGTCTAGAGGTGGTTGTTGTTATGCCAACAGTTTTCTGGCGCCCACCGTGGGGCACGAGGCAAGAAAACTTTCCAAAGCTTAGACTTTGCACGATTATGACTATTTGGCGTCCTACTGCACCAGTACAACAACCAGGATTAATTCCGCCTGTTATACAGCCGAATCTAGTTATTATCGAAGCAGAGCAGTTAGACATCATTTGCACACTTTTATTTTTGAAAATCATAGATCTACCACTCAGTGGAGAAATGCGGCTACCACTCTGGATAAAGAAGAGAAAGCAGATCTTGCAGTAGGTAGACCAGTGTTGCCACCTCCCACGTGGAATTAAGCATCCTGGCATACCTAGTTTATACAAGAAGGAGAGGTAACCCTCCCATCCAACCAGATCCTGTTTTCCAAGAGGCTCTTGATCAATTCATTGAAGGAGAAATTTTTGAAGAGATTCCCATTCCAGCAGAAGAAATGGGTGATCGTAATAACAACAACAATAACCACAACGTTCATAATGGAAGAAACGCAAGACGTCCAACCCCTTTGCCTTGGGGCGACAATATTGGACCGTTGGCTTTACAAGGACATCATGAACTACCCAAGGGTTCACACAAGTTTTTCCTGAGATTTCATGGCGATGGTTCCAGACATCTTGATGAACATCCTTCAGCATTCACGGCGTCTTGTTCCATTTTGCATCTTGCACATTGTGATGAGCCTTGCTGGCTCACAACTCAAACCCCAGTATTTTCTTAAATCTTATTGTGTTTTTTTAGTTTTTTAAGAGAGTTTGTAGATAGAAGAGAAGGGGCGCATCATATAAAAGCTCATAAACTGAAACTGAGCTATTTTCTACAGAATGGAAATGCAAAAGGTATTATTTAACAGAAACAAATAGATCACAAGTGATAAACATACCAGAATGGATCCAGATTATTTATTTAAAAAGACAAGTCAACTTGCCAGCCAAGAATGGTGAAATCTGACAAATATGGACGCCTAGCCTCCAGATATAAGTTCCCCCTCTTCGAAACATGATACAAGCTCTTGAGAAAGGTGGATGCCAAAGATGGAAGACAAATAGGAGCCAAAAGAAAGGCGTTTCAGCTAATTACTTCACACGCCTCCCCAAAAAGGCACATTTCCCAATGTAAAAGTACGGCCCAATGTAGAATGCTGAAGAGCCAAGCTGGAAGCTATTGAATTGCTGAAGAGGACGCCTTAAGTGTAGAAACCCCCTTCCTTATTGCAGACAAGTATAAACTGAATGATAAAACTCTGTTTGAAGCATGTAGAACCTCTGAATGAAGCCCTCACAGTTGCACTAATTCGACTGGTCTCTCACAGTCTCAAAAATGCTCAACATTGAAGAGATATTGTTCTCCAATGGAAATATTGCACAAACCCTAATCACAGAGGAAAGCACAGAGAAAACCTCAAAGGCAAAGTTGAAATAATCATGAATGAATTTCTCATTGCCCAAAATGCCTTATATCTAAAAAGGCACGCATTTCCAAGAAGATACGCCCTTTTCAAGTTTTAAATCTTTTAAAATACATTTAAGTCATTTTCAATAGTTTTGACTTAAATACTTGGCGCCCACTTAATGTAATAATGATTTAATTTAAAATCACCCTTTTTATGAATATTTAAGTGATATAAAGTAATAAAGTCAATTTTGACTTTATAATAAGATATTAAGTTAATTAATAACTTAAATCACTAAAATAAGCATAACTTCCTTGAAACTCCATATATCTCTGTGTCGTTAGAAGCTGTCAACTCCTAAACTGCCAAGGCCTGCAGTGAGCCAATCACTGAACTCTGAACTGAGAACGATAAAACTCATCAAATAATGCCACTGACCCTCTAACCTAAAGCTCCCAGATTATTTATTTAAGAAATGAAGTCCAGTTTGCCAGCCAAGATGGAGAAATCTGGCAAAATCTAGTGTAGGAAGCTACAAAAAATGAAATCCAGCCCAGAAACTGAGGCAAATGAGAAGTATATACCAGACGCCAAGAAAGGTGAAGAGAAACCCTCAAACTGGAAGGCGTTTCTCCTAGAAAACCCAAACGCCCCTGCACAGATAGCCACGCACTTCAAGCAAAAAGCCCCAAATCTCAACTCTGAAGGTACAGCCATGATGTCAAATGCCTGCCATGATGAAAGGAGGTCGCCATCTCCACAAACCCTCCTGTCTCTGATAAAGAACTCGACAAAACTCTGATAGAGCATAGTAGAACCTCTGTATGAAGCTCTCACAAACTACACAAATTCGACTGGTCTCTCACAGTCTCAAAAGTGCTCAACACTGAAGAGATTTCGTTCTCCAATGGAAGATTGCTCAAAACCTTGATCACAGGTGAAAGCATAGGAAAAATGTCCAAGGCAAAGTTGAAATATTCAAGAAGTGAATTTCTCATTGCCCAAAATGCCTTATATCTAAAAAAGGCACTCATTTCCAAGAAGATACGGCCTTTTCAAGTTTTAAATCTTTTAAAATACATTTAAGTCATTTTCAATAGTTTTGACTTAAATACTTGGCGCCCACTTAATGTAATAATGATTTAATTTAAAATCACCCTTTTTATGAATATTTAAGTGATATAAAGTAATAAAGTCAATTTTGACTTTATAATAAGATATTAAGTTAATTAATAACTTAAATCACTAAAATAAGCATAACTTCCTCGAAACTCCATATATCTCTGTGCCGTCAGAAGCTGTCAACTCCTAAACTGCCAAGGCCTATAGTGAGCCAATCACTGAACTCTGAACTGAGAATGATAAAACTCATCAAATAATGCCACTAACCCTCTAATCTAACCTGTTAGCCTACGAGAGTCTAAGTAATAGGCTAACCACCATCAAACATGATCATGCCGAAAAAGGGGACATTACACACATGAGGACATCGTAGTACGTCTCTTTGTGGAGACTCTTGAGAACAATGCAGCAGATTGGTTCAACAATCTTGAACCAGGCATCATAACCAGTTGGGCCGTCATGAGTGAGAAGTTCTTGGCAAGGTTCAAGCCTACCGAGGACAGTCATAGACTTTTTGCACAACTCTCGAATTCGAAGATGGAAAAACATGAACCGATGAGAGAATTTGTAGCAAGGCTTAACCGCCTTGTTACATGTCTTTCCCACACTTTAAATCCATCTGATGCAATTCTGATGAGTTCTTTCATCAACGCATTACCGTCATAAATTGCCTTTTTTTTGAAGGTAAGTGAAGAAGATAGTTTGCAGCTCCTTCAAGAAGCAATCAAGCTGGAAGACAATATGATTACTACAGGAAAGATGAAGGATGATTCGATCAAACCGCTTGTGCAAGCGTCGACTGATCCATTGCTACAAAAGGTAGCAAACGAGGTGACAATACTGAAGAAATAGTCACCCCCTCAAGGTCAACCAGCCTTTCCCACACCACCGACATTTCAACCACAACAATAGTACCAGCCGAGGAGAAACAACTTCCAGCCGTATAGCAATTACAAGTCAAAGTTTCCGCAAGGAGAACCGAGACAAAACAATGAAGTTGAGAAGGCCATAGTCTTTTGCACTTTCCATGACTCTGTTGAACACACCGGCGCAACATGTCCGGAGAACCAAAGAATGAATCAGCTCATGGGATTTGCCGATTTTGCTCCTAGTTTAGGTTTTGTACCTTCCAGTTCAAAAGTCATCTCTTCACAGACAAACAATTTTGATGGCGACTTCGCAATAGGGTATTTTGATCGAGAACCCGTAAATGAAGAACAAGAAGAAGAATACCACCAATTTTCTCTCGCGGTTAATCATGAGAATATCACCTCACCTGTGTTCACACGTGCGTAACATTTCAAATCACAGAAGGAGGAAGAAGAGAAGCGGAATTCAAATGCAAAAGGTACGGAAGTAGCTTCTACTTCCAATCTTAAAACTTCACAAGAAAACATTGTGCCAATTGCTCCAGATTCATCTTCAACAAGTTTCGACATCGTGTCTTCTATGATGAAGACGAAGGTGCAAATCTCTCAACTAGAGTATCTACAAGATCATCTAGAGCAGCTGGATAGAATCTTGAAGGTTGTGAAAAAGAAGGCTGTTGTCCAGCCAACATTACTACAGTCCTCCGTGCCTGTAGAAGAGAAGCCAAAACCATTCTATATACCTTTGTATATAGGAGGTTTCAAGTTGAGCAATTGTATAATTGATAGTGGAGCTTTCGACAACGTTATGCCTCTACAAATTATGAACGCGTTGGGACTCTCGTGCACCCCTACTCAAGAAAAGTGTTACTCACTTGAGTCTAAGCCGGTGCTGTTAGTTGGTCAACTCAAAGATGGACAGGTAAGGCTAGCATCATGTCCTAAGAAGAAGATCATGATGACCATCTTTGTGGCTGATATTCCTACCAGCTAGGGGATGCTTCTTAGGAGTTTCTATAAAGATCTCGGAGGAGAAATTTAGATGGATTGGTTGTTCGCGACAATTCCATTAAAGAAGGGCACATTCAAGCTGGAACTTGAGGTGAAGTCAAAGTTTACGGTGGTAAAGTCCTAGGATCCACATGCTCAGGTGTTATATCAAGACACGGGTCCAGGCACATATGCTATGGTGTCAGAAGTGACTGAAGATTGTCAGAATTTTGCACTTTCCACAAAATTATCAAATGAAGAATCTAAAATGTGGACAATGCAGTTTGACGGTAGTTGCTCAACATCAAGCTCAAGAGCGGGAGTAGAGATTATTTCTCCTGAAGGTCGTCTATATCCTTTCGTATATAGGTTGCAATTTGAATGCACCAATAACACTGCTGAATACGAGGCGCTTTTATTAGGTCTCAAGAACACAAAGGATATGGGGATCAAACTGCTTAAAGTTGGAGACGCAGAGTTGATTGTTAAACAAGTCAAAGACCAATTTCATTCGAGAAAGAATCGTCTTCAAAACTACAGGCAGAGGGTGTGGAATGCAATCAACTGGTTTGATGCATTTAACATCCAGTATATTCCAAGAACAGACAATGGAAAAGCTGATGCTCTTGCAGTTTCAGCCGCTCTTTCCATGCCAAACTCTGACTTTCGTCAAAATTCATTTGCTATTGAGCTGATTTACAGACCAGTTGTACCTGATAACTCAGACAACTGGGAACTCTTCAATGACGATGAGGCTATTGAAGAATTTGTCGTCATGGGAGATAATTACAAAGAATTGTTCTTTGAAGGAAGTTCAACTCCTTTCAGAGAGTCAATTGCTGAAGATTTTGAGGCTACCAAATCCGGAATCATGCAAATGAAAGGAAATCATATTCCTAAGGGTTTTGTATCTCTAGAGGATATTTTTGACCTGCATGACCGTTACATCCAAGATCATAAGAGGTTAGGGTGTTAATACTTCTTCAAAATACAATCAGGTCAACATCGACACTGAAGACAAACCTCGGTTTGTAAATTTAGGCAAATGTTGTACTTCAGAAGAGATTGAGAGGTTTATCGCCTTGTTCAAGCAGTATAAGGATGTTTTTGCCTGGTCATACGAAGACCTGAAAGTCTTAACACCCATAGAATTGTCTCACACAATTCCGCTGAAGTCTGATGTTAAGCCTTTCAGGCAGAAACAAAGACATTACAATCCGTGAATTCAAAGCACTATTTACGCGGAAATTCAGAAAATGGTGGACTCAAGGATAATATTTCCTATTCATCACTCCACCTAGGTGTCCAATATAGTTCCTGTACGGAAAAAGAATGGTGAAATCAGAATTTGTGTTGATTTCAGGAACTTAAATTAGTCGTGCTTGAATGATAACTATCCCTTACCTATCATGGAGCATAGATTGCAGACAATCACCGGATCGGAGATGCTATCACTTCTTGATGGTTTTTCTGGATATAATCAGATTGCAATGGCAGAGGAGGACCAGGTTAAGACAACTTTCACCATGCCGTGGGGGATGTTTGCTTATGAAAGAATGCCTTTCTGCCTTATCAACGCTGGTGCTACATTTCAAAGGGCCATGGATTTGGCATTTGGGGATCTCAAGGACAAGATTATAGTCGTCTACCTTGATGACTTAACCGTTTTCTCAGATAAACGGGATGATCACTTTTCACATCTCGTGGAAGTGTTTGAAAGAATGTAGGTATCACAAGATATCGTTGAATCCAAAGAAGACCATCTTTGCGGTGACAGAGGGCAAGTTACTTGGCCACATCGTTTCCAAAGAGGGGACCAAAATAGATCTAAATCGGGTGGATTCAATCAGAAACCTGTCTCTTCCTACAAGCAAAATGCAGGTGCATTCCTTTTTCGGAAAAGTTAACTTTATTTGAAGATTTGTACCTGATTTCATAGAGCTAACAAAGAAGATTTCAGCAATGATGAAGGAGATGTCCATTTTTGTGTGGACAAAAGAAGGCAAGCAGGCCTTTATTAAAATCAAAGAAGCTATTGCTAACGCACCAATGTTGGTTCGGCCAGACTTTCAGAAAGATTTTATCCTCTATTGTTATGCGTCGGAGCACTAGCTATCTGCTATTCTGACACAGAAGCTCAGGAAAGAAGGAGAATCTCCTATTGCTTTTATGAGTTCTAATTTTAAGGATGTTGAGATGCACTATTCTTAGATTGAGAAGAACGCGTATGTTGTCGTCAGAGCTGTCAAGAATTTCAGGTTTCATCTCTTGAATTCACATACAACGGTGTATGTCACCGATCTAGCAGTTAAAAGTGTGCTAACTCAACAGGAGATGGGCACGAAAACAGGAAACTGGATTGCGAAAGTTCAAGAATATGATCTAGAAATCAAGCCGACCAAGCTTGTTCATGGGCAAGGTCTTTGTCCATTATTGGCAGGGGATGGAGATCATAAACTTCAGAGCAATGGTGGAGTTGATACTGAACAAGAAATTGAAGAGGACCTTCCCTTGGTCCTATTTGTTGATTTTGCGGAAGAATGGTACACACCCTTTTGGTATTATTCAGCATATAGAGAATGTCCACATCACATGGACAAACATCAGAAAAGAACATTGAAGTTGAAAGCACAAAACTTCATGCTTGTTAACAACGTTTTGTACAACCGTGGCCTTGACAAAACTTTCCTTTTATGCGTTGGTAGAGACCAACAACAGAATTTGTTGGATGCTTTTCACAGTCAAGCATGCGGAGGACACTTTTCATCAAGGGTCACTGCATTCAAGATTTTGCGAGCACAGTATTATTGACCGACTATGTTCCGCGACGCATATGAATGGGTGAATAAATGTCAGCTATGTCAGCAGTTTGTTGGTAAAGTCAAGTTGGCAGCTACTCCACTCAGGCCAGTTATCATCGATTCTCCCTTTCAGCAATGGGGTATTGATTTTGTAGGTCCTATTAACCCAAGTTCCAGCAAGGGGCATGTTTATGTCCTGACAGCAATAGACTATTTCGCGAAGTGGGTTGAAGCAATTCCTACTAAAAGAGCTACTTCCGAAGTGGTTTGCAACTTTCTAAAGGAGAATATCATTTCTCGCTTCAGAGTTCCTTGGAAGTTTGTGGCTGATAACGCGACATGCTTCTCTGAAATATTCCGAGCCAAATTTTTTTGTTTTTTCAATTTACAAATTACAAAGCAGTGCACCCGTTAAGGTTAGAGGAGAAAACCAAAACGTGCAAGAAAGCAACTCTAACCAGAATGGCGCCGATGATGGCGAGCATTGGTCAGAGGATCTAAAACAAACTGCTTATGCTGTAACTCTAACCAGTATGGCGTCGATGATGGCGAGCATTGGTCAGAGGGTCTTCTATTCTAAATGCAGAAAAGAACTCAATGTCAAGTATGTGCTACCCAATCCAATGCGGAGTGAGGGGCGACCGTATGACAGAGTGATTACAGAAAGCAAAGCTTGAAATGAAATGCTGAAAGCCGAAACTACTCAACACCCAGAATGTGCTTGCTCACCCAGAATGGGAAGTAGCTACCATAGGGCGGAGTTATAACTATTTCAAACTAGTACTGAAAGCAAGAACGAGTATTACAAATAATGACAATGCAATATTAAAGAATATTGGTCAGTACTACTGCCAGTTTACAATGTATAATTATTGCCTGCAATGTCAAGATATCAGATTCCTTTCAATTGGTGCATTCAACAATAAATCTGCTTCAAGCTTTTAAGTAAACCACAATGCCAAACCCAAATCAGAAGATGCAGATTTCTCGGACTGTCAAAATCAGATCTGCACTTTTTATCATATAACCAGCAGCTTGCAATATGTTAAACAACACCCTGCTTTCGATACAACCAGAGAAGTAAATAGAGATGCAACAACGAAGATGTCTTCCACAAGTCTTAAGGATTCCCTAACACCAATCCCAAAGAAAATGCAGACTTCTTTAATCTGATTTAACAGACCTGCAGCTTAATGTATCAAACCAGCACCCTTTAAACTCACTAAAATGCACTTATCTCTCTCGTTACTAACTCTATTGACTTGAAAACAAATGCATAACAACCTTAGGGAGGAGGCGACCAAACTTGGACCACAGAACTTCACCCAAACCTTGAATCTTTTAAAAGACACAAATTCCAAGAAAGGGAAATGGTATGGCCCAGCTGAAGAATTCAACTTGGCATTAAAAATTCAATACACAACATTAAGATCTATAAATTGGAGAAAATGAACGCTCCTTACAAACTTAAAGATTGATGCAATACCCAGAACTAGCATTTTTGTGTTTTTTGAGATATGAGTAAAAACATGCAATCTGCTGTATTAAATGAAGCTAAAATGCTGCAACACTAAAATGCCCAAAACAGATTTGACAATGCAAATAACTAAACACAATGCACGAGCTAAATGCAACTCACAGATACAAAATCACCACTAGATGTTGTCTTTCAAACACGAAGCGATGCCCAAGCTAGGAGGCCTTCATTCCTCGAAGCAGTCCCAGAGCCAATTCGGCAGCATAACAGTATAGTCGTCCAAAGATGAAGAAATGATGCACAAGACTCCTTTTTATAAGTTCCGTTTGACTTCACGAAACCCTAAAATCCAACTCAAGCTCAAACCCTAACTTTTCCTTCAATAAGGCGTCCTTTTCACCTTTAGCTCAATAATCATATTTTAATTAAAACATCACCTTGATAAATGCGCCCACATTAATTTCCTTTGACTTTGGAAAATTCACCAAATATTAATTATAACCTTAATGAAGGCGCCACCCTTTGAGTCCACCTTTTAAAACGACATTAAGTCATTCGACTAGGCCAAGGTGATAAAATAACATTTTAATTATAATGTTATTTTTAAGTGAAATGAGCTCGACTTCCCAGAACTGCATTCTGAAGCCCGAAACTGAATACGCCACTTGAATCAACTGAAGGGGAAAGTCAACTGCCTGATACCATCCTGATTACTGCCAAAAATAGAATTTACTAAAAATAGTAAATTCCAAAAAGTGCTCTGAATGCCGAGATGAACATACCACTGCGAAGCCCTTTGAAAACCCAGAAGGAATCCGCCATTGAATCCACCATCTCTGAACAACGACCTCCTCAAAAATAGGAAACCCTAATTTAACTTCCGACTAGCCTTCGAGTTTCCAGAAAAAAGGCCAACGGTCACAAGAACAATCAGGTTTGAGAAGGGGACATTACATTCTCGTCAGAGGAGATTTTGAGTTTTTGTTTTGATCACGACATCATGCTGTCACATTCATCGAATTATTATCCTTAGGGTAATGGATAGGCCGAATCGTCGAACAAAAACATTGTCACAATTGTGCGTAAGCTAGTTGAGTCAAATCAGCAGGCTTGGCACACAAAGTTATATGACGCTCTTTGGGCTGATCGTATAACCCCTAAAAGAGTTGTCGACACCTTGACTTTCATACTTTTGTATGGTACAAAAGCTATTCTGCCCATCACCTTGGAGTTGTCCGCCTTACAGTTGGCATTTGTAGTGGAGGATGAAGAGTTCAATAATCCTATTTAGAAGCAAATACTGTACCTGATGAAGCTTCAAGAAGAGAGGACAGAGGTTGTTGATAAGATCACTCAGGACTAGGAAAGAGTGAAAAAGTTTTTTGACAAGAAGGCTTGTCAGAGAGACTTCGAGGTCGGAGATCAAGTCCTTTTGTGGGAGAAAAGGCATGAGCCCAAAGGAATGCATGGTAAATTTGATTCCTTGTGGTTAGGGCCCTTTTAGATCCATGAATCCGTAGGAGAGAATACATACATTCTCTCGCATCAGAATGGAAGTCTCCTCCCGCTTCCTTACAACGGGTAGTATCTCAAGCACTTCAACCCTCCGGGGGAGGAGTGATACTTGTAAATATTTTGTAAATACTTTTTTATGCTTTATCGTTATGTCGTATTGTGTTTCCTTGTTCTGTGATGTTTTGTCGTGTTTTAGGTGATTTAGGTAGTCTTGTTTTAGGTGATTTTTAGGTTAGGTGATTAGGAAACTCCATGTTTTTAGGTGATTAGGGAAAAGTCCTGACTCCGATGCCCAAATATAAGTCACTGGTCTACATTACATTGAGATTCTAGGGTTCTATGCCGTAGGTATCCGACATGGTCACCAGACGGAGCCTAATGTTGTACCCAAACCAAATTTTTTGCTTCATTAAGGCATTTTGCTTAAAAGAGTCTAAACCTTGCTAAAATGATGTCAAAATACAATTTTTGGGCTAGTCAAGCATGGACTTTGGTTAGTGTCGTGTCAGTCATAAGCAACTATTGAGCAGTACCTGGAGCTCAAAACCTGAACCAAAGACTTAGAACAAGGCATATCATGATGGAGAAGCACTTCACGAGGAAATTATACTCCTGCATGGTCATTTCATTGGCCAAAACGGTGATTACAGAGATCAAACAAATAAAGATTTTTAGCAAAAAGCAAATTTGCGCCCCTGTAGCCCAAGGGTGCCCTTCTCTTTGAAGGTCCAGATTTGGTTATTTTTGCTTACAGTTACATTCATTCTCTTCCAAATTGGCCCAGCTTCCTGACGAGCTACTGAACGCAGTCATCCGAGTTCAAGAACTCTGGTAGTCGAAGTCAGAAGTTGAGGTTATGAAGTGGATGCATATCACAAAAGGTAGTCAGTTTGCAAATATGAGCCCCTGTAGCTCAGGGGCGACCTTGAAATTGACTCATCAGATGATGGTATTTGCAGATGTGGTCTTCTTGAGATCTGTGCTAATCTAGTCTAGGTTCATAACGCACCAGTTCGCTAGTGAATCCGACATTCTGAGTGATCGTAGTAGAGATTCTACTAGACACATAAATCAGAGGGTGGAGAAAATAGTATTATACACCTATACCTCTGTAGGCCAGGGGTGCCCAGCCTTTAGGCCTGTTAGTTGGGGTTTTTAGCTTTCAAAGTTTGCACGGGACTTGTGAGGAATTACCCCAGCTATCCAACGAGTCCAACCGTTAGCCTCTGAGATTTGGAAAACGTTCGTACGTGCAAGGTCTTTGTAGAACGCTGAAAAGTGAAGACGTCCGAAAAATGGCCAAGTATAGAGCGTATATTTCATTTTGGAAAAGGCTATCTTCTCTTTGAGGTCTTAGAAGCAGTTTTCTTGCTTCGTCACCTCCAGAGACAGCTCTTGTAAGTTGTTCTAGCTACGCAATGAGACTGAGGGTGCGCAAATCGAAGCACTCCAGCTATCGGTGTCAAGGGGTGAAATAGGGTATCTGGTTGAAAGTTGCACTTTTGACAAAATGGTGTTTGAGCCTTCATAGGCTAGGGGCGCCCTTGCTTTTGGGGTCCTTGATGCAACTTTCTGGTGCCTTCCATACATTCGTTGGATGCGAAATACTTCCAGTCACATAGTGAGCCTACCATCCAGTCAGTAGGATTCATTGTTCGTCGTCAGCAGTAGTTAGAAGCATCAAATGGCAGAACGGAGAAATGGTTGTCTAGTGCCTGAAAATCAATTTAATCAAAGGCGCCTAATTTATTGAGGTGTCAAACGTTGATTTTAGTAGTTACAGCTCCTAGCAGACATTTCATCCTTGTTCAGCAGGCTTCGTGATGGATATCTCAGCTTGATCTCAGCATCACTCAGTCAGCCGGAAATCAGAGCTGAACATGGTGAAATAAAACTTTGCAGTTAGCTACAAAATAGGAAGTTAACAAAAAAGTTAATCTCTTGCAAATAGACACCTAGAAGGCCAAATAAGGACTCTTCGAAATCAGTTAAGTTTGTCTGGTGCATCCAGATGCCTTGCTTTATTGCTAACTGATTAAAAATAATATTTAATATCTATTTTGCATGCATTAGTATTAAATGGTGATTTTCTTGAAAGAGGCGCCTTTTTGATGCTTATTCTCAAAATTGCATGAGATGGCAATTGAATATTTTTTATTATTATTTTGTAATCCAGACTCCGAGTCAGTATCAGTTCAACTGGAGGGGGCCCAATCAGATCATTCTTTTCGCAATCAGGGTTTTAAAATCTTGCAGTCATCCTTTATGGTGCAATTTTATTCTATTTAATCATGGCCCTTGTCATTATTCATTATCCAACTTCAAAAATTCGTAGTTCTTCAAGGCAAAGGCGAATTTTCTGCAGAGTTGGGCGATTTTGTTCAGCAGTCAGTGATAAAAACATCAGATATTCCTTTTGCTGGTACAAGTTCACAGTTATCAGTGAATTTGAAGAACTAGGTGGCTACTTTTGACAGAGAAAAACACTCAAAAATGTCTTTCTCTTCTCAAATTCTTCAAAATTCTCTCAGATTTAATTCACATGTTTGAGTAACAGGCAAATTTTGGAAAATTAAAGCTTCTGGATCGATTCTACATAGCTTCCTCGAGCAAACCCATGTGCTAGAATTTTTTAGGAAAATTTACTCCAGAGCATTAGTTCTCGAGGCTCTAATTTTCTCAACTAAAAATTCCTTGCATGGTTGAGTAGAAGCCGAATTTTCACATTTCTGACGTCCTGGGTTGTCTTAGAATCTTGTTCTAGACAAAACCCATATCTTAGATTTTTCGTCGAAAATCGCCGTTCGATAGGCTATTTTTAGCTTACTAGATATCTTGTCAGAATATAGCCGTGTTCATAGTCAACAGGCGAGTTTTTCAAAATGCAATACACCCAACTCGAATTCAAGACCAAATCGGTCCTAACTCATGACTTCATCAGGACAACTGATACTAATCTTCACAAGGTGCTTCCAGAAGCAGTCTTAGATCCTGTTAAGATCAAATATTCGATTCTCCAGAACATTGAGCAGTCCGGGTTACTTTAGGCCGCCTCCATACCTATTTCAGTTCACAGCGTGGAGTTTGTAATTTCTTGTGTTAAGCATTACAACTCTGCTACTCGTGAGATAGTGTCAGTAGATGGACGAGTTATATTCTGTCTCAAGCCCCTGGACGTCGAAAGATGTTTTGGTATCCCTCAACACCTGAGCAGTCTAGTCATTTCTATGGAGCAGTGTGAGCATGCATTCAACGTTGATATGGACAAGTGCCAAAGTAAGATGGCAAAGCGATGGTTGAAGCAAAAGAAGAACAACATGCCAAACAATGTGGGTCGCAGTGAATACAAGGATGAGTACGCAATTCTAATCACACTTCTGAATCATGTCTCATGTCATGCAGATGCAAACATTTTCCAGCCCTCGATGTATTACATCATTGGTCGCATCATATCTGGGCAAGAGCATTATGACTGGGCATCCTTCATCAGCGATATTCTCCACAAGCAAATCACCGGTTTCCTAGTTGCCCACGAGTTTCACGTGTTCTTACCTCTTGTACTTGATCGCTTATCAGGGTCAGTTTAGAGGATTAAACACGGTGGGCATACTTAGTGTTCAGAAAGTCTATCACTATTATGATCAGCTTGAGTTCACTAACGCTGAACTTCACTTCAAGCGTGTTCACGAGGCTTTCTTGACTTATACAGTGAGAAACTTGGACCGGGAGTTGCACATTCGTATCTCGGCGGTTGCTAGAGCAACGATGGTTGATTGGGCAGACTGCTTCATTCAGTTCCCTACATACATCTACATCCGAGTATATGGATTTACAGGAAATCCAGTGATGCTTCCACGCTATCTTTCGAATAGAACAGTTTTCATGGAGTTCCTGAGTCAGTTACATGATCATCGTTTTTTGCGCCGCAAGCATAAGCAGGCTACGAACTTTCCCATGCAGTTCAGAATCTATTACTGCAAGACGACAGTTGATGCCAAAGCTGCAGGACAAGAGTTAGAGAAGTATCTTGTCGATGTACGTGCCTATGATTCTTGGGGTCGTTATTCAGAGTATCTTGGCATTCGCTCATACCATAAGCCTACTATGGAGGACTATTGGGCAAATTGCGAGGACGAATTTGAGGTGCGCAGATGTAGCTATGGCTGCTTCTCTGTCTCACAGATTTCTGTTTTGCTAGCGGAAGATGTGGGAGGTTTATCAGATGATGAGGGAGATGTACTTCCTCAGTTTTTCAGAGAGCAGGTTGATACACAACCACTGCCGATAGTTGATTGGTACGCCAAGGACTACACATCAGTAAAGGAGAGATCAAGTAGAGTTATCCAAAACAATATACTTTACCTCGATAGCAAGAAGGCCAGCAGGGTAAATGTGCCTAGAGCAGAGCCGCCAGTGGTGGATCCTTCACTACCTTCCTCATCTAAACCCAAGCAGAAGAAAAGGAGTAACCCTCCTAAGAAAAGTCAAGTGCCAAACAATTCAAAAGGTAAGACGCTTGCCATTGATAGACATACGGAGCCTGTTAGAGTGCCAGCTCAGAGTTTTCCAGACCCTGAGGTTCAGCTTTGTGTTCCCTCACCGACACTAGAGAAGTCTCCAGTTCCGATTCACATTGAATTGGACTTAGAGTCGCGACCTCGCAGCAGTTCTTCTACATATTCACTCACATTGGAACCTCTCATTGCTAATACAGATCCTTCCAGTGGCATTAGTCGCGATCAATCTTGGATTGAGGCTCAATTGGGAAGGAAGAGAAGGCAACCATCCTACATCCTTGATCATTCAGATTTTGATCAGCCTTATTAGGATGCGCCAGACAAGAGGATCGTGAAACAGGTCCATTTGCAGAGGAATACTGATATGGAGATTGTCGTTGAGACCGCCATACCTCCAGAGGGGAAGAGCCTGAGCGAGATTGAAGCTCATGTCTTTGAGGTGATCACAGTCAACCTTGGTCGAAGCACTTGCCAGACACAGGTTGATCTCCTACAAGTTGCTATAGACAGCGCAAGGGATATGATGATCAAAGACGAAGAAGACAAAGCAACCCTCAAGGCTGAAATCAAGCAGCTTCATGAGTACATTTCTAGCCTTGTACACAGGTCAGATGACACCGCCACACTCCCGCCGATGCTAGAGCCACCAGCAAAACAGGGTCAGCTTAATTACCTTGTTGCATACGACAAACGTTTGGAGGAGTGGGTGGAGTTTGTTGCTAGAGGTCTCTCTGTGCTTGCAGAGCTATTCCATTTGCGGTATAATGCACGTGAGCTCCGTCTATGTCTCCAAGATGAGGAGCGAGATATGGCGATTGACAGACCGTGGGATGAGATTATGATTGCTCACTTGAGTATGGCATATGAATCAATCATAGATGCAGAAGATAAAGAAGCTATCTATGCTTGGAATACACAATTGATATTCAAGGCAAAGATAGGAGAGACTATGGCATCACAGTTGGCTGAGAGTAGAGAGCACGTCACTAGTGCACTTTGGTATGTTAGAACTCTCGTGTCCCGCATACCGTGTCGGTATCAGATTGAGTGTGGTGCATATATTGAGCTTGCTGACGTACAATCAGAGCTCTAGGCACTCGTTCATAGTATTTTCAGTGGAGAGACCGTTGGCTGTAAGTTGGATCAACTTACAGTCATGTCAGCGCTGTTTGATGAAGCAACTAGGAGTAGAGGTGAACTTCAGTGTCAGATCACAACTGGTGAGGACATGCTGCACAGACACAACATTCTTTGGCAGAGTATTAGTGCTTCAGATAGTGATGCAGTTAACAATCTTGTGGAGGGGCTGGTTGCTCGAGATCACAGCCAGTAGACTTCAGTTCCCACCTCTCAGCATAGACATTAAACACAGGAGTTAAACTTGGCCTTACCTTTTCAAGTTAACTCATTGTCACATCTAATGCATGTCTATTCTGGGATTATGTATGTTCACTTGGAGTTGTATTTAGGGTTTGCATTAACTGAGGGTAGTATTCTAGTTAACTTTTCTTTCAATAAGGACGTGCATGCTTGCACATTGTCCATTTAGATTAATTGTACCGATTAATTGATGGTAGCTTTCCAGTTAACTGTATAATAGCTTTCTAGTTAACTGTATAGTTTGTTTTATTAGGGTTTAGCAATAATCTTGCATGCATTGCAAGACTGTAGTTGACTCAAGGTGATTTTAGGGTTCCCTACACCTTTTGATGTCTATAAATAAGAGCTTTTGCTCATTTGTACATAACTTTTGCACGAGAGAGAAATATATGTTGTTCCTACCTTGCCTGTAATATTTGCTCATTCTGTATCTATTCATGAGTATTTATTGTGATAATGAATTGTTATGCCACTTGGGATTCATGCAATTATTATGGTGAATGCTTGCTTTAGTAAGATATAGTGGCTAGTTCGATCGTAAATTGTATGCGTGTCTCGCCTATGCAATTTGCTGTCCTAGTTGGCTATCCTTTGTGTTTTGTATTCAATAAACTTAGTGAAATATTCCGAGCCAAATTTTTTCGTTTTTTCAAATTCAAATTACAATCAATGCACCTGTTAAGGTTAGAAGATAAACCAAAACGTGTTGAAGCAACTCTAACCAGAATGTACACCAGGATCCCGATGTGGGCAAGGTGTGAGCATTGGTCAGAGGATCTTAAACAAATTGCTTATGCAGGAACTCTAACCAAGAATGGCGCCGATGATGGCGAGCATATGGTCAGAGGATCTTCTACACTAAATGCTTGAAAGGGAACTCGACACCAAGTATGTGCTACCCAATCCAGTATGGAGTGAGGGGCGACCATATGGCGGAGTATTACAAAGTACAACACTTGAAAGAAATACTGAAAAGCTGAAAGGACTCAACACCCAGAATGTGCTTGCTAACCTAGAGTGGGAAAGTAGCTACCATAGGGCGGAGATAAATTAAATACAATAGCAAATGATGAAAGTAAAGATGAGCATTACAATTTGATAAGCAAGATTATAACTGCTGTCAGTACTACTGCCAACTTACAGAATGTTAGACAATGCCTTGCTATCAATACAATCAAGAGTACTAGAATTGCAACAATATTAATAGGATTCTTTTCAATGAATAAGGAAGATCAACTCAGAAACTGCAATATTACAGCCAACCTGATAATCTGATTTTTGACCGTCCGGATCTTCATATGCACGAACAACAGCCCTGTAACTCACCAATTTGCTCACAACACTCTCAAAACTCACTCAATTCTCATAGAGTAAGATGCAGAATGACCCTATAATGATGGCGACCCAAATAGCACACTGAAACCCCAACAAAAGACCTTAGATTATTTATGCACGAAAAACCAAGCAAGTACAGATGGTACGGCCCAACAAGAGGGGCGATTTTGTTTTAAAAATTAAATGCTGATCTAAAAATTCTGAAACTTGAGACAATGATTCGCCCTACCCAGACGGAGGGATATGAACAATACCCAGAAGAATATTTTTTGTATTTTTTGACATATGAGTGAAAAAGACAATCTGCTGTAGTAAATAATGCAATTCTAGAAATGCGCTAATATGCAAAATCAGAAACTAATTAGCCACAAGCTGAATTACAATGCACCAATCCCAATGAACTCACAAACTAAGCTAATTCACCACTAGTCGCTGTATTGCAAGCAAGAAGCGATGCCCGAGCTAGGAGGCCTTCATTCCTCAAAGCAGTTCCAGAGCCAAACCGGCAGCATAACAATACTGTAGACAAAAGATCCTCAAAAGAGAACCCAAGGCTTCCTTTTATAAGTTTCTGTTGACCTTTCTCGAAACCCTAACTTCTTTTCCAGAGTCAAAACCCTAATCCCAAGAGATGGAGTCCTTTTCCATACATCTTCAATTTGACTTCATTTAATTAAATTCCTCACTTAAATAAATGCGTCCTCCTTAAGGCTTAATTTTGACTTTGATAAATTCAATATATCCTCAATGATGACGCCACCCTTCAAGTCCACTTTTTAAAATAACATTAAGTTAATAGACTAGACCAAGGTGATAAAATAACATTTAAAATATAATGTTATTTTTAAGTAAAATGAGCTTATCTCTCCGAAACTGCATTCTGAAGCCTGAAACTGAATACGCCACTTGAGTCAGCTGAAGAGGAAAGTCAATTGCCTGAGACCAACCTGTTTACTGCCAAAAATAGAATTTACTAAAAATAGTAAATTCCTGAAGATGCTTAGAATGCCAAGACGAACATACCACTGCGAAGCTCTCTGAAAACCCAGAAAGAATCCGCAATTGAAACAATCAACTCAGAGCCAGAACACCCTTCAAAATAGGAAACCCTAATTTTACCTTCCGACTAGCCTACGGGTCTCCGAAATAGGCCAACGGTCACTGAAAAAGGTCAGGCTTGAAACGGGGACATTACACTTAGTTAGATTGAGCAGATAGTTGTGCCACCTTGCCTTGAAGTTGAGAATCTGTACTTGGTTTATCATGTGATGTGTGTGAGTAATAAGCCTATTCAGACAAGTAGATAGTCATGCCACCTTGCCTTCACATTGTGAGTCTGTACCTGGTTTATCGTCTAATAATCATTCCCGCTCCGTTTCCTCATGCTCTGAATTCTTGAGGGGATTGGATAGTTGAAGTTACTTAGTTTTGGGGTGTAGTTAAGTCTTGCGAAACCAGAAAATACTTAGCTGCAATGTTCGAAGTTTATTGCAAACCTTGTGCCTCTTACAATTGAGACAAAAAGACACTATATAGTTTAGTTTACTTTTCAAGCATTTTTGTCCACACAACGAGGGAGCTTCCCCTCCTACTTTGAAGAGCACTCATCACATAGTGTGCATAGTTGTCTGTACCAACTTGCCCTCCAGAGGTGTTAGTTGTTACGCCAACAATGCCTTTGAAAGTGGAATTCAATTGGGCTGAGGCTCTATAAATAGCCACCCAATTCCTCATTCTTTACTTTTTTTTCTGGAGAATTTATCGTTGAGAACTTATTTTCTGTAGAGCATCACTCTTTTCTTTTGAGAGATGTATATTTTTGAGAGTTGAGTTTATTTTGAAATTACCAATTCTTCATTATCGAATCACCTGAGTTTTATACTTCTATTCGGTTGGAACCATTATCAGTCTGAAATATTCATTTCTGAGTACTTATTTTGAGTGAGAAAGGTAGCAACTTGTGAGTTAATTCTGAGTGAGAAAGGCAGTAACTTCTGAGGGATTTGCCAATTGATTGATAGAGCTGGAAATGCTGTGAGAATAGGCTGAGACATCATCATTTGGAGGAAAGCTAAATACTAGGCATGGGATATTCTTCTACTATCAAATCCATTTGTGAATCTTTAAATATTTCTGGTATTTGTGCTTACTGCTTGTGCATAGATAGGGAGTTACTTGATAAACTGCATTTCTATTTTGTAAAGAAAGTGAGTTGTATTTATGAATTGCATATCTGTTTGCACCTAGGGAGTAAATTGCATAAAGGATAAAGATGCATACTTGTGTGAATTGCATTAATTGTATGATCTCCATATAAGGAGAATACGGTGGTAATAGTTACTATATACTAGGACCGAAATGAAGACATGGGTCAAGTAAAATCTATCAGCTTAAGTTATTAGGTTAATTTAGATAAGCTTGAATTACTCCTAGGATAAAGATTTCCTGAATAGGAGGGATTGTGTGAGTTACTTGTTGAACTGATTCATTTCTAGTAGATAGTATGTTGTAGGTTAGTCTAGGATGATTGATTATCCAGGGAAGGACCTAACCTATGCGTAGTGTAAGATAGCCCTAAGTCAAATCGACCCTGAATAGTGTATGTGATAGATGACCTTCAGTAGAAATACTGTATGAACACTTTGGCCAAAGTAGTGTAATGTACCTACATCCTCTTAGATTGGGCGATGATTACACTGTTAGTTCATCGTGATCCTGAATTACATTCTAGTTCGAGGGAGGCTGTATTGCATAGGATCTAGTTATGTAGGACACACCACTATGCTTAGTTGGTTAATAGTATTGGTTACTCTACCAATCTCTTTGTCGAAGGGAGGGCCATCTATTGAATAATAAATGTGCGGGGGACCACATTATAAGTCTGTGGTTGGCGGAAAAGCGCTTGAGTGATGTTTCTCCTCCACAATAGGCTACTGAAGTACCAAGATTTGAAAGGCGGAATTCTTGGACCTTCTTACTACTATTTTATTAAAAGCTCATTGAGCTATGTTTTTACTACTCAAATGTTTACTTGAAAAGGAAAAATTATTTTATTGTAATGAAAGGAAAAGTTATTTTATTGTAATGAAAGGCAATGAATTGTATTATGTTGAAATGATTTCAATTAAAAGACAAGAAATTTTTTGTTACAATGGATATTTACTCGTTGTCTTTATTTGTCTGATGTAAAATTAAGAAATTTTTATTTCATGCAAGGGTTAGTATGTTACATGTGGTATCAAAATTACCAGGTTTAACTTTGGAACCTATGAGCTCGACAATTTTCCTTTCTTAAATTATCTAATGTTGTGAAAAATTCTTGTGTTAGGATGGTGCATATCAGATTAACTGCTCAAATGTCAGTAATCGGAAATGAACGTTACCTGAAGGCCAAGAAGGAAAGGGAAGCTATCGTTAGAACCATTGAAGGAACCATCTATGATAATGCTATCTGATTGAGTGATACTGAAACCTTTAGTCATGCACTTCCTTGAATCAGCATTGAGAAGAGAAAGATGAGAATGGAGGTAATGTACAATTACCTTCTAGCTATCTCACCTGAAAAGTCAGAATCATTACCACTTTCTAGGGACATGCCTTCTGAAGAATGTTCGAGTCTTGCATATATCTTTAGGGATCCTAGGGTTCAACCATTGGCTGAAGTGATAACAATTTCTTCGAGTAAGAAGTCTGAAGGTTATACACCAAGGCCACCACTGGTCGAGAAATTGTCTCACGAACAAATGTCTGCAAAAAATGTAGACAACTTTGTTGATGAACACCATATTGATATTGCTTCACGCAATTATGTATTGGACAATAAATCCGAAGAATATTACCCTTTCTGGGATAGATATGAATAGATGAGAGAAGAACAAAAAGAAAGAGAACAACAATTTTCTCATTCTGTAGGTTACACTCCCTTAAATTATGTGTCTGAGAGCCAATCAGAAGGATACTCTCCCCTTGACTATTTGGATAGTTGATCAATGTAATCAATGGGATATTGAATCCTCATATTATGAATAAAACTATGTATTTACCAAAAGATATATATTCTTGATCTATAATGAAAAATTTGTGTTCATGTGAATGTTTATCTTTATAAATATACTTTACATAGGAGTTAATTGATAGAAAAATTAACATAAATAGAATGTCTAGGTTAAACAATTATATAATCGTGGTGAGGACGTATGAAAGAACACGAACTATTCCTGGAACCAGTCAAGATGGTGAACAAGGAGCGACTGGAGTGGAAGCAAGGCTTGATCAGATTTTAGCAAGGTTAACTAATCTAGAAAGAGCGAAAGCTGTGGATGGACCTGAAATTGAAATACCAGTCACTAATGAAGTAAACTACTCTGATGGTGGAAAACTACCATCGTTAAGCTGAAACATCTAATCTAAAATGGACAATTGTGCGAGCATGCACGTCCTTATTGAAAGCGAGTTAACTGGAAGACTACCATCAGTTAACGAAAAACCCTAAAAGAAACTCCAAGTAAATAAGGCAAATCTCAGAATAGGTATGCATGTGATGACAACATCGAGTTAACTTGAAAGGGTAACACCAAGTTCAACTCGTGTGTGTAATGTCTATCTTGAGAGGTGGGAACTGAAGTTTACTATGTGTGATCTTGAGCAAGCAATCTCTCAAGGAGGCTGCCAATTGCATCAGCATCTGAATGTCAGCAACTTGAGCAATCTTGGCAATCTTTGCACACTCAAACTAGCATTTAACTAACTTATAACTTTGGCGGCTCCGTGACTGAAGTGATGGCCATTATCTCTTCTATGGCTTGATACAAATCGGTCTCAGCTTTTCTAACGAAATCATGAATTAAGACCGATTTGGTCTTGAATTCAGTCTGTGTGTACTGTACTCTGAAAAACTCGCCTATTGACTGTGAACACGGCTATATTCTGACAATTTTTCTGGAAAACTAAAAATAGCCTGCTGAGGCTAAAAATAGCCTTTCGAATAGTTATTTTCGGCGAAAATCTGAGATATGGGTTTTGTCCAGAAGAAGATTCTAAGACAACCCAGAATGTCAAATTTGCGAAAATTTGACTTTTACTCGACCATGCAAGGAATTTTCAGTTGAGAAAATTAGAGCCTCGAGAACTAATGCTCTGGAGTAAATTTTCCTGAAAAATTCTGGCACATGGGTTTTCTCGAGGAAGCTATTCTGAATCAACCCAGATGATTTGTTTTGCCAAAAGTTGCCAATTCTTCAAACATGCGAAAGAATTTAAGATGAGAAATAGAAGAATTTAAGACAGAAGAAAGAAGTTTTTAGTGCTCTGCTTTTGCTAAAATCGCCATCTTGTCTGAAGTCTGCTGATAATTCTGACTTGTACCTGCAAAGAAAGTGTTTGGAGAAATGGCCTTTGCAAATAGATGAGAAATCTGCCTTTGCTTTGAAAGAATTCGGCCTTTGCTTGAAGAAAAATGAATTTTGACTTTGAAGATATGAATTGCCTTGAAAAATACGGATCTCCCTTGAAAATACGCCTTGTGAATGAAGAAAAATGAATTTTGCTTGAAAATACGCCTTTGCCATGAAGAAAAAGAATTTTGCTTGAAAATACGCCTTTGCCTTGAAGAAAAACGAATTTTGCTTGAAAAATATGAATTTCTCTTGAAGAAAAACGAATTTCTCTTTAGCTTTATGAATAATAAATGAAGATGGCGCCATACTTAAACAAGATGAAATTCGCATCAATCTGGCAACTGCAAGATTTAAAACCCTGATGAAAATAGAAGCCTTTCAATTGGACCATTTCAGTTGAACTGCCACTGACTTGAAGTTCAAATTTGAATAAATAATAAAATATTTATTATCATGCAATTAGCAAAGGAGCCAAAAATAGAAAATCGCCATCCTATGCTAAAATTGCAAATATTCTGAACTTCAGTTGACAATTTTGTTGAAGTCTTAGGATTCACCATCGGGCTTCACCGATTCCGAAAAGTCATCTCTTGAGCTCATAGGCGTCCATTTGCTCAAGATACTTCACTTTTTATTAACTCCCTATTTAATTGCTGACAGCATTGTCACGACTGGCCAACTTCGACACTGATTTCCGGATGACCGGGTGATGCTGAGACTGTTCTGAGAAATTCATCGGAAAGCCTACTGAACAAGGAAGAAATGTCTGTTGGGAGACAACTGCAAAATCCATCGTTTAACCCCTTGAAAAATTAGGCGCCCCTGATTAAATTGCTTTACGGGTTCCAGACTTAAAACCATTTCCCTAAACTGCCATCTGATGCTTCAAACGGCTGCCGACGGTGAACGGTGAACCCTGCTGAGATGAGACGAAGCTCACTACATGACTGGAGATATTCTGCATCCAACGACTGTATGCGCGACAGCTGAAAGCTGTGTTAAGGGCCTCAAAAGTAAAAACGCCCCTGGCTCATTGTTGCACTTTTGTCATTTTGGCGAAAATCAAACGTTCATCCAAGTACCCTACTTTGACCGCTGATAACTGGAGCTAGGATGACCCGATTCAGGCACTATCTGTTTTAACGGACAGCCAGAAGGGCCTATAAGAGAAGTCTCTGGAGGTGACGAAGCAAGAAAACTGCTTCTAAAACCTTGAAAACTCCAGTGCGTATTTTAATTAAGATTACCGCTTCCAGATAGCCATTTTCCGGACGTCCCCACTTTGCAGTATTACACTAAAGACCTCACACGCACGAGCGACTGCCAAATCCCGAAGGCTGACGGCAAGGCTCGTTGAATAGATAAAATGATAACGCTCAATAGCCGTGTCAGAACCCGGGTGGTTCTCAAAATGAAACCCTAACTGTGTTTTTGTTGTTTTTTGCAAATTTTGGTTTTTTGGTATTTTTGAAGGTTTTCAGAGGAATATCAAAAGTTGCGATTTTACTAAATAATGCTTGGAAAATTCAAATAAAATTCTAGAACACAATATACGCTAAAATCTTGCTCAATAACAGTAGGCGCATCATTTATTGTTGATTCCAGAGCATTTACAATAATAAATA
The DNA here is from genome assembly GCA_007258455.2 of Sequoia sempervirens. Classification (NCBI taxonomy): domain Eukaryota; kingdom Viridiplantae; phylum Streptophyta; class Pinopsida; order Cupressales; family Cupressaceae; genus Sequoia; species Sequoia sempervirens. The sequence goes on along the minus strand of VDFB02385087.1, from coordinate 28,879 downwards.
CGGAGATCTGAAAGACGTACAATAAATTTATTGAAAAAAACCTGATTTCTCTTTAATGGCGGCTGCAGCAGATAGAAGAAGGTACGGCCAGAAATAAGAGAGGTTCTCCAAGCTCACAAAAACATGCAAACTCTTTAGCAATCCAAAGCGCCCAAGCCACAAACACCAGAAGCTGATGAATATATGCGTTCCTTTGGAGAAGAGATGGTACGGCCTGGAAAAAAGTACACAAAAAGTACGGCCTGCTACAATAAATGACAAGGTACGGCCTCCAAGGAAAATGCCAGATCTCTGAATGAAGTTCTCTGATGAAGTCGCCTTATCTGTCTGATGATTATCTCTGTGAATCTCTGCTAAAATCAATGAATAAGCTCAGTCTGTGATCCCTGTGTGAAATCACCAAGTGCAAGCTTCAGCTGGTATTGCACAGCCTCAGACTGCCTGATCTCTGAAGAGTTTTCGTTCTCCAGAAACGATTGTCTGCCAGAAACCCTAGGGTTTGCAAACTCCAATGCTCAGAGCAATAAAGACAAAATTGAATAATAATCAAGATAGTTCGATTTTGTCTTAACTGGTAAATATATACTTTTTGAAGAATTTCGACCCACTCTCCTTTTAATTGATCATTTAAATAAATGACTTAATTTCGCACTTTTTAACTTAGGAGAAATAATTAATTATTGGCGTCCCTCTTTTAATGAATATAAAATATTCATTAAGTCAACATTTAATAATTTATTATAAAGTATACTAAATACTTTATAATTAAGCCAAATAATTAAATATTTAAATATTTCAATAAAGTGACTTTATTATAAAGTCAAAATATTAAATATTTAATAATTCATTAAATACTCCTTATTCCTCCGTCTGAACAGCAAACTGCTGAACTGGGTCGATTCTGAGCTGAATGGTTGAACCAGGTGCCCTGCCCGAAATAGCAGCTTCCGCCTGACCTAACTTTCTAAAAATAGAAAGTCCCTGAAAATGCTCTCTGGAAGAATCTGTGAAGGCCCAACCTGACACAACTGCAAAACTGGAGCTATCAAACACTGAGCAACTGCTCCAGATGATCCTCTGCACACTCCTGTCAGCCTACGAGGATCGAAATGATAGGCTAACCTCGTCACCAGCTGTGCTGACTAGGATGGGGACATGACAGTCCGCCCTCCCATAAATTGCTTGTCCTCAAGCAATCTCAACTCTGGATGCTGTAAGATCTCCTCTGGCTCCCATGTAGCATCCTCAACTGGCAGATCTCTCCACTTGACCAGATATTCCCTGATCACACGCCTCCGTAGGTGTCTCTCTCTCATCTCGAGGATAGTCTCATGTACTAGTATCAATTTCCCTTCGTCATCAAGGGGTGGCAAAACGGGAGAAGGTATAACATGCTGACCCAATGCCTTTTTCAGGCGAGAAACGTGAAATACATTATGGACCTTGCTATCAGCTGGCAAGTCCAACTCATAAGCAACCTCGCCCACTCGTCTGACAACACGAAATGGACCATAGTAGCGAGGTTTTAGTTTCTCTGCCCCACTCTTCCGCAGAGTAGACTGACGATACGGCTGCAACATGAGGTACACCATATCACCCACCTCAAAGGTACGCTCAACCCTCTTCTGATCAGCATACTGCTTATGCTGATTCTGTGCCCGCTGGATATTGTCTCGGAGAAACCTCAATATGTCCTGCTGACTCTGCATCATATCCCCTGCACTCGGCACTCTGCTATCGCTCAATATCAAATCCAGAAGGTTGGGCGCCTCATACCCATACAAAGCCATAAAGGGCGTCATCTGTATCGTCATATGGTGAGTCGAGTTGTAACAATACTCGCACAAGTAGACCCATCTCACCCAAGCTCTTTGCTGACCAGCTATATAATTACGCAAATAACCCTCCACCCACTTATTGACAATCTCTGTCTGTCCGTCTGTCTGCGGATGGTAGATGGTACTCGATGTCAGTTCGGTCCCACAAAGCCTGAACAACTCGCCAAAGTTGCTCATGAACCCATTGTCTCTATCGTGGAAAGAGCTATCGTCAGGAGGCAACCCATGCGGCGGGAATACCTCTCACGAAAAACCTTTCTGCGATGCGATCTTTGTGGAAGTAGTAATGGTGGGGAAAAGTGGTATTTAGTCCGGCCGATCCACCACTACGTATAAGATACAATCTTTACCTACGGGCTTCGGCAAACCGGTGATAAAGTCCATCGATAGACACTCCCACTTCATCGGTATCCGGAGGTGGCTTCGAGCAATCGGCCGGGATAAGCGTGCTCACAGCACATTGTTGGCACCACGAGAACACTCCGCGGACATCTTGCAATACATGAGTTTATTGCTTTCCAAGTAAACCGTTCCCGAACCATTTTGTAAGTCTTATAGTATCCAGGATGGCCCGCCATAGGAAGGTCGTGAAAGGCTCTCAAAACTATAGTCCGCACCTCAGAGTCAGGAACCAAAAGAATCCGCCCCTTGTAAATGATCAAGTCATCTACAACAGTATACCTGTCGTCCTGCTCTGTCCTGTGAACGATGCTAGAAGCCCATGGGTTCTTAGCATACTCAGCCATAATCCGATGCCTCCAATCCTCTGTGATTTGTGCTAAGGCATTCAACTGGGGTCTGCGAGACAAGGCGTCAGCTACAACATTCTGCTTTCCCTTAATGAAAGTGATATCAAAGTCATATGACTGCAGTTTACTGACCCATTTTTGCTGCCTCTCATTCAAGTCTCGCTGTCCTAGGAAATGTTTCAGGCTGTTATGATCTGTGCGTACACTGAATTTGCTGCCTACCAGGTACTGCCTGAACTTAGCCAATGCATGCATAATGGCTAACATCTCCTTATCATAGATACTGTAAAATCTCTCAGGACCCCTGAGTTTCCTGCTCTCAAATGCAATCGAGTGTCGCTCCTGCATCAAAACGGCACCAATGCCCTCTCCTGAAGCATCACAGAATAAATCAAATGACTTCGTAAAGTCAGGCAATGCTAACACCGGACATGAAGTCATGATCACCTTAAACCTGTCAAAGCACTCCTGCGCCTATGGTGACCAAGTAAAAGCCCCCTTCTTCGTCAAGTCAGTAAGGGGTGCGGCGTGACGTGAGAACCCGCTGACAAATCTCCTGTAGAATGCACACAACCCAATGAACCCTCTGAGCTGCGTAAGGTTCTCAGGTACCGGCCAGTCAACAATCGCTCGGACCTTTCCAGGGGTCCATACTCACTCCCTTGGCACTGATGATGTGCCCTAGATATAACAACTCCTCCATGCCAAGCTCGCACTTGGACTCCTTAGCATAGAAAGACTCATCTGCTAAGATTCCCAAGACTGTATCCAAATGAGCCAAATGCTCATCCCATGACCTGCTATAAACCAAAATGTCGTCGAAGAAGACTAACACAAATCTCCTCAACTGAGCACTGAAAACCCTGTTCATAGTTGCCTGAAAGGTGGCAGGTGCATTGGTTAACCCGAAGGGCATAACCAAGAACTCGAAGTGACCGCAATGACACCGGAAAGCGGTTTTCTCAATATCCTGCTCCCTCATCTGAATCTGATGGTACCCTGATCTCAAATCAATCTTCGTAAAGAAGACTGCTCCGTGCAACTCATCTATCAGCTCATCAATACGTGGAATAGGGTACCTGTTCTTGATTGTTCTTTTGTTGAGCTGCCTGTAATCGATACACATCCGAAGTGATCCGTCCTTCTTCTTCACCAATACAACCGATGAAGCAAAAGGAGACTTGCTAGGTCTGATATGGCCCATAGCTAACAACTCATTAATGGTTTTCTCTATCTCATCCTTGAGTCGTTTCGGATGTCGGTAGGGAGTGATCATAACGGGCTTCGCGCCCTCCTCCAACTCAATAATATGCTCCGTACCTCTGTCTGGAGGTCTACCAGGTGGGATGTCACTAAACACTTTGGAGTGTTTAGTCCTCAAGATCTGAATGTCAGGGTGGTACTCACCCTTCTGCGGCTCCTGCTGGGCTGGCATCAACATGCACTCTGCTGCCCAGTCAACCATATCATGACGAATGAGCCTCTCCATCCGTCTGAATGAAACCATCCTCAGATTACTATCACGAATTGCCTTGATTACATGTGGTCTCCCGTCAACCTTGAATTTCATCTCCATATCACGTAGGTTGAGTGTGAACTCACCCAGATCATGCAACCATGCCATCCCTAATACCACATCTGTATCCCCCATATTAACAACATAGAATTCAGTCTTGAATTCATAGTTGTTCAATCTCATCGGAAGATCAGTAATCTTCCGGTCACATCTGAGAGTATATCCGTCAGCCACCTTGACTCGAATACCCTCGAAGGCCTCTGTCTGGATGCCACGCCTCTCCACTAAACGTGCATCAATAAAATTGTGTGTAGCACCAGTATCCAACAATGTAATCACCTTCTGACCTGCTAAGAGCCCACGAAGTCGAAATGAACCATCTCTCTGAAGGCTAGTCAGATGGGCTTCCTGTAGCTTCCTTCCACCTTCATGTTCACCCTCATTTTCGGACCTCTCATCATCTGAAGGCTCGGAATCAGCTTGCTGGTCTGACAGATCAGATTGCTCTTCGCCCTCGTAAAACCACTCCATTTGATTATTTTTGACCTTCGGACGAAGTGGGCATATATGTTTTTCATCATAGGGTGCCTTGCACCAAAAACATAACTTTTTCTTACGCAATTCATTCAACGTTTCCCTGTCGAATGGTGGTGCATTCTGTCTCTTCGGATCCGGTTGATCCCTTCTCCTGTCAAAAGGCTTATTCCTGTCATTGTTTCTATCGAAAGGCCTATTGGGTCTCGTGTATGGTGTTGACCTTGAATTGAACTTGCTGCGAGGTGCTGCAAGCTCCATGCTTCTCGCCTTCCGCATGGCCTCCTGAAGTGTAGGTGGGTCAAAAGCCTTAACCCAACCTCTCATGGGTTCTGTCAAACCCTCAACGAAAAGTATGATGAGTCTCCGTTCCGAAATCCCTGTGACCATGATTGCCACCCTCTGAAACTCACCAATGTATGAATCCAAACTGCCTGTCTGTCTGAGCTGAGCCAACTCTCTGAAATACAGTTCCGGATCCTTCTTATCAAATCTCTCTATCAGTCTGCTGGTGAACTCCTGATAGGTATTGACCGCATGATGGCCTAGCGTATACATGCCATGGTGCCACCAATCATGTGCTACTCCGTCAAGATGTAAAGTAGCAAATTTAATTGCCTCATCCTCCTGCATAGGCCTAAGTGACAAGTAATTGTCCAATTTCTGGACCCAAGACCTCGCTGATGTCTTTTCAGACCCATCAAAATATGGCAATGTAATCTTGCTCACCGCATACTGCAAATCCCTATTCACCTGTGGCTGCGGCTGCTGATGCTGTGGGGGTCTGCGGTCAAATCTGCCTCCTCCTCTGGGTTTATAAACATCTATAAACTCGTGGAATGTAAGTGCCTGCCGGATCTCAGGTGCTAGTGACATGTACTCACCATGAAATCTCGTCAAGTCTGCCACGGACATGCCATTGTGTGGCTGAAACTCCTGATGCTGCCCCTGATGCTCTGCCCTTGGAGTCTGTGGAGGAGTCTCCCTAGGTAAGAAAGTAGGCTGACCTGGCCTATGCTCCTGATAGATCGGAGACGGCTGTCGAGGTGCTGATGCTAATGGCTGATCCACCGGTGCAGTCCCGCTTGTCTGACCAATTTGTATGAAATGGGGTTGTGTGGGCGTGTACTGTCTAATGGTACCCATCAACTGGGACATCATATCCATCATATTATCATGTCTCCGTCTAAACTCCTCATCAGTGATATCACCCTCTGCATGCGCCTTCCCTGGATCCCTGCGAGTCTCTGAGGAAGTCTCACGTTCTGCCATTAGGGTTGCAACACTGTTTTCACTGCCGTCAGAACTGGATCTGTGGATACCAAGTACTCCTAATATCGTTTGACCTTCAGGGATAGGTGGACTTGTCCAATTCTCGTCTTTGCCTGTCCCTACACCTTTAATGTAGTGAATGGTATCTCTGTTCATGAAAAAGCGCTAAAAAGCACACTGTATTTTGAAAAAGCACTGAAAACGCACAGGATGGCAGGAGATCTGTGCTCTGATACCACTGTCAGATTCCGGGTGGTTCTCAAAATGAAACCCTAACTGTGTTTTTGTTGTTTTTTGCAAATTTTGGTTTTTTTGTATTTTTGAAGGTTTTCAGAGGAATATCAAAAGTTGCGATTTTACTAAATAATGCTTGGAAAATTCAAATAAAATTCTAGAACACAATATACGCTAAAATCTTGCTCAATAACAGTAGGCGCATCATTTATTGTTGATTCCAGAGCATTTACAATAATAAATACGGAGATCTGAAAGACATACAATAAATTTATTGAAAAAAACCTGATTTCTCTTTAATGGCGGCTGCAGCAGATAGACGAAGGTACGGCCAGAAATAAGAGAGGTTCTCCAAGCTCACAAAAACATGCAAACTCTTCAGCAATCCAAAGCACCCAAGCCACAAACACCAGAAGCTGATGAATATATGCGTTCCTCTGGAGAAGAGATGGTACGGCCTGGAAAAAAGTACAGAAAAAGTACGGCCTGCTGCAATAAATGACAAGGTACGGCCTCCAAGGAAAATGCCAGATCTCTGAATGAAGTTCTCTGATGAAGTCGCCTTATCTGTCTGATGATTATCTCTGTGAATCTCTGCTAAAATCAATGAATAAGCTCAGTCTGTGATCCCTGTGTGAAATCACCAAGTGCAAGCTTCAGCTGGTATTGCACAGCCTCAGTCTGCCTGATCTCTGAAGAGTTTTCATTCTCCAGAAACGATCGTCTGCCAGAAACCCTAGGGTTTGCAAACTCCAATGCTCAAAGCAATAAAGACAAAATTGAATAATAATCAAGATAGTTCGATTTTGTCTTAACTGGTAAATATATACTCCTTGAAGAATTTCGACCCACTCTCCTTTTAATTGATCATTTAAATAAATGACTTAATTTCGCACTTTTTAACTTAGGAGAAATAATTAATTATTGGCGTCCCTCTTTTAATGAATATAAAATATTCATTAAGTCAACATTTAATAATTTATTATAAAGTATACTAAATACTTTATAATTAAGCCAAATAATTAAATATTTAAATATTTCAATAAAGTGACTTTATTATAAAGTCAAAATATTAAATATTTAATAATTCATTAAATACTCCTTATTCCTCCGTCTGAACAGCAAACTGCTGAACTGGGTCGATTCTGAGCTGAATGGTTGAACCAGGTGCCCTGCCCGAAATAGCAGCTTCCGCCTGACCTAACTTTCTAAAAATAGAAAGTCCCTGAAAATGCTCTCTGGAAGAATCTGCGAAGGCCCAACCTGACACAACTGCAAAACTGGAGCTATCAAACACTGAGCAACTCGGATGATCCTCTGACACCTCGAGGATCAAAATGATAGGCTAACCTCGTCACCGGTGCGACTAGGATGGGGACATGACAAGCCGTGAAGACTTGACGAAACGGGCTCATCGGACAGGCCTAAAGGCTAGAAGCCTCTGGACTGTGGAAATACACTGTAATTTGTTTGTTGGTCCGCCCGTGAAATTACATGCTTGATAGAATCTCCATACGACCACCCGAAACGTCGGATTGACAAGCAGAATGATGCATTGCGGAGCTGGACTAGAGTATTACTGATGTCAGGAAGACTCTGTCTGCAAATATTGCCATCTGAAGGGTCCTTTAAACCAGCGCCCCTGGGCTGTACTTGCACTGGGAATCAACGAAGAAGCTTAGAAACATGAAAACTCCGTTTTAAGCTGATCTTTGGATGACTGCCGCCGGAATTCTGAAACTCGGACGACTATGCTTGATATCTCGTCGGATAAGCAGACTAGTTGTGAACGGATTGACTGCATCCGGCATCGAAAATGCCGAGATCAATCCCCTCCTTAAGATGGGCGCCCTCAGGCTAGAGGTGCGCTTTTGCCTGAAAAGAGCAAAATTCTCATATCTGGAAGTTTACGGATTTCAACCTTTGTTGCGATTTGCCGAAGCTGTGAGTCTCAGAATGCTTTGCTGGATAGCTCAACGGATAGCCAAACTGATTCTGAAGAGAATGACTGGATGCTTGAACGTTTTCCTCAAGATCTTGACCTTCAGAAAACTGGGCGCCCCTAAGCTATACTTGCGCTTTTGTGCTTTTCCCTGAGAAATGTCCATGATTTGATCACTGAAAACTCTGTTTCGATCATTGAAATGATCGTATGCGCCATGAAATGTCGTTGCAAGATATCCCTCCATCGTGAAAAGCTTCATTCTGAGTCTCTGCTTCAGGTTCTTATCAATATAACTGACTTTGACTGACAAACTATTGACAAAAACTCCATGCTTGATATTGCCCAAAACTGTATTCTACATCATTTTAGCAAACTTTAGACCCTTTTATGCAAAATGCCTTGATGAAGCAAAATATTTGGTTTGGGTACAACAGAACTGTTGAGGGATATGAAGAAAATATTCCCACCAAAGTTTGATGGAAGCGTTGGAGGAGATGAAGCCGAAATCTGGCTTGTACAAATGGAAAAATACTTCGAAATAAGAAATTATGATGAAGTAACCAAGGCAGTGTGGGGTGCATATCAGCTAGTTGGTGAAGCCTCTAACTAGTGGATGAACAAAAAGCTAGAATTAGACATAAGTTCGTGGAAGCTAACTTGGAATGAGTTTGTAGAAATTTTCCGCAAAAGGTGCTTACCCCAGCTCTTTTATGATAAGAAATTAATGGATTTTCAAGAATTAAAACAAGGAAACATGTCAGTGCATGAATACTGGAAGAAGTTCACCCGACTTCTTCGCTATGTTCCTATATATCACAAAGATGAACGTTTCCGTATTAGGAAATTTATTTTGGGACTTAATAGCAAAATGGGTGGTGAAGTGGATATGCATGGTCCAACCACAATCGACCTTGTATATGAGAAGGCCATTAAACAGGAAAAAAATTTGAAGATAGATTCCATGCGATAGGAAAGGAAGGAGCACAAGAAAGATATTGAAGTTTCCAATAAGACAGCTCCTAAGGAGGAGGAACCTGTTCAGAATGCTGTCAAGCCAAAAGGAAAGAGATCTCACTACAATAGAAAAGAATTCAGAAGAGATCGCAAGAGGAGTAATCCAAATTCTGGTAATAGTAGTAGAGCTAGTGAAAGTACCAATAAATCTGGAGAAGTCGCGGGGAAAAGAGGACTGTTTATGGGTTGTTATATATGTAAAGGGGATCATTATGCAAGGGAATGTCCCAACAAAATTTTTGGATCCCAACCTCATGGCAACTCATTACCTAGTTAGCAAGCTATGTTTCAGCAGAGGATACATGTTGTTGTGGATGATCGTCAAGCTGATTACCAAGTGACGCCAATCGAGACACCAGGTACTTTGTTTGGCTTGCCTATTTCTATTTTAATTGATATGGGTGCTACTGAAAATTTATTTCACCTCCAATAGCAAATCAATTAACTAGAAAGGCAGGGCACATGGCAATGCCATGGAATGTTGAATATGCAAACAACACAAGAGCAAAGGTGGACCAATGTCTATTTGAGGCTAGGATAGAGTTACCTAGTTTTGTAATTGAACTCAACCTTTATGTTGCACCTCTAGGATCATATGATATTATCCTAGGAATGAACTGGTTATGGAGACATAGAGCCATAGTTGATTGTAATGCCAAGACTATTGAATGTCTAGATGACTATGGTAATCGAGTTAAAATCCAAGGAATACCCAAAGAGGTAAAAGTTCAACAAACTTACAGTAATGCAACTTATGAAAGCTAAAAAGAAAGGGTGTAAACTCTTTGTTGTAAAGATCGAAGATCTTGGGTATGATAGTGAAAATTTTGATTGCTAGAGTCAACAAGAGCTAGAAGATGGAGAAATTGAAGAAAGTGGGAAAACTGATATGGAGAAGTATCCCATTTTGAGGAAATTTTCAGATGTATTTCCTGATGAGTTACCTGGTTTACCACCAAAAATTGTGTTTGACTTTTCTATTGATCTAGTTCCTGGATCTGAACCTATATCCAAGGTACCCTATAGGATGACTACTACAGAACTTATGGAGCTTAAGGCACACTTGGATGAATTATTGTCAAAATGACTAATAAGACCAAGTGTTTCACCTTAAGGAGCACCTGTTATATTTGTCAAGAAGAAGGATGGAACGTTAAGACTGTGCATTGATTATCGTATGCTTAACAAAACTATGGTTAAGAATAAGTATCCACTACCCCGCATTGATGATCTTTTTGATCAGATGAAAGGAGCAGCTGTATTTTCAAAGATAGATTTGAGATTTGGATATCATCAGCTAAGAGTTAAGGATGGAGATATCTTTAAAACTGCTTTCAGAACTCAGTATGGACACTATGAATTCACTGTTCTACCATTTGGTTTAACAAATGCACTAACAGTGTTCATGAATCTTATGAATAGTGTGTTCAAAGATTATTTGGATAAGTATGTATTAGTATTTCTAGACGACATTCTGATATATTCTAGAAATGAAGAAGAACATTGCAAACATCTTGAAATGGTTCTACAACGGTTAAGAGAGCATAAACTGTATGGAAAACTATCTAAGTGTACGTTCTTCCAGAAGAAAGTACATTATTTGCGCCATGTTATTTCAGTTGAAGGAATAGCAGTAGATCCAACAAAGATTAAGACAGTTGTTCAGTGGCCTATACCCAAAAACGTGTTAGAAGTGAGAAGTTTTATGGGATTGGCAGGATACTATAGAAAATTTGTGGCAAATTTTTCTAAGATTGCTTTTCAGTTTTCCTATAACTTCTTTGCAGAAGAAAGGAAAAAGGTTTGAATGGAATGAGAAGTGTCAAGAAGCATTTGACCTACTCAAAGAGAAGTTAACTACCGCACCTATCCTTAAAGTACCTGATCCTGAGGGGATTTTCATGGTTATCACCGATGCATGCAGAGAAGGATTAGGTGGTGTATTGATGCAAGATGGAAAAGTGATTGCATATGAGTCTAGGAAGCTTAAGCCATATGAAATGAATTATGCTTCGCATGATTTAGAGTTGGCAGTTGTAGTTCATGCTTTGCAAATGTGGAGACATTATTTGTTGGGAAAGCCCTTTGAGCTAAAAACTGACCATAATGGGTTGACGTATCTTTTTACTCAGCCAAATTTGAATGCCAGACATAGAAGATGGTTGGAGTTGATAGCTGACTATGATTTTAATATCAGTTATATCAAGGGAAAAGAAAATCGGGTTGCTGATGCACTAAGTTGGAGATGTCACATTGCTTCAATGGTAGCAATTCATATCGATTTCAAAGAGCAAGTACTCCAGAAATGCAAAGATGATGAGTACTACTTGCAAGTTATGCAAGACTAAATAGAAATCCACAAGATCCTAGATATGAAGGTTTTCAGTTTGAACCTAGTGGATTACTTAGGTACAAAGGAAAAATATATACCTGATGTCAAGGAGTTAAGGAATCTTGTGTGGAAGGAAATTCATGAAGCACCATATTCTAGTCATCCAAGAGTGACTAAAATGATGGCTGATGTGAAACCCTTATATTTTTGGAAAGGAATGAAAGGAGACGCCGCTTGTTTTGTGGCTAGCTGTCTTGAGTGTCAAAGGGTGAAAGCCGAACATCGTCATCCTGCGGGTCTGTTATACCCACATGACATACCTGAATGGAAGTGGCAAGTTATTAGTATTGATTTTGTACAAGGACTGCTAATGTCTAGGAAAAAACACACCATACTGGTGGTAGTAGATAAATTGGCAAAAGTAGCACACTTTATACCAGGGAATTTAACTGATAGAGCACCAATCATAGCAAGAAAGTTTGTACAAGAAGTGTTTAGGTTGCATGGTATTCCTGAAAAGATTATTTCTGATAGGGATGCAAGAATCACTTCTAGGTTTTGGAAAACTTTGTTTTCTGCACTTGGGACTCAGTTAAATATTAGCTTAGCATATCATCCGGAGACGGATGGGCAAACGGAAAGGGTGAATCAAGTATTAGAGGACCTACTTAGAGTGTATGGCATGGATCAGCAATATAAGTGGGAAGATTACTTACCCTTGGTCAAATTTGCTTACAATAACTCGTATGATTCTACTATAAGAATGGCTCCATTTGAAGCTTTATATGGTCGAAAGTGTCGAACTTTGATAAGTTGGGATAAACTTGAAGATCGAATAAGTCTTGGACCTGAGATGTTAGCATAAATGGATGAACAGATGAAGGTTATTAAGCAAAGGTTAGCAAAAGCTAATAGTCGACAGAAAAGCTATGCAAATGCCAAGAGAGTGCCCCCATAATTTTGTTGTAGGTGACAAAGTATTTTTGAGAGTTAAGCCTCATAAGAGTTCCATCAAATTTGGAAAATCTTCTAAGTTAGCTCACGTTATGTTGGATCCTTTGAAGTTCTTGAGGAAGTAAACCCTGTAGCCTACTGAATCGCTTTACCACCAGCTCTTGCCAAAATGCATAATGTCTTCTATGTGTCCTATCTTAAAAAGTATATACCAGGAGATAGTCATGTAATTTATTGGACTGCTTTACATGTAAGGGATCCTGGAGTAGTAATTCTCAAGCCCGTAAAGGTGCTGGAAATACATAAGCTTCACTTACGTAACAGGGATGTCTCTCAATGCAAAGTCCAGTGGGATCAGTACACAGAGGACTCGGCAACTTGTGAAGATTACGAGGAAATTCGGTGGAAGTTTCCAGACATTCTCAAAGCTTTTGAGAATGAAGAATAAATATAGAATTAGATTTTTATGTTTTGAATAATACCTTAGGTCATCGAGGATGATTCATAAGGGGGGGAGTATGTTACACCCTGATTGTATAAGCTACTATGTATTAGTATTGCATAGGGTTAAAATGATTGTAAGAGAATTCTATGAATGAATAAAATATGTTGTACCTTGTTATCAATATGAGTGTTTTCACATTTAATGATTGTCCCATTTAATGTTGCTTCAATTGATGTTATTCATCGTGAAATATTGCATGAGGAGGTTAATAAATCATTTTATTCTAACTTGAGATGTTTATGTATACTGCTAATGTTATGAACATGTGATTGTCATGAGTTTATGTCAGTGGATGCAGGTATGTGAATCAATCCTCCAGGCGGAGGGGAAATATCACTCGGGAGAGGAGCTTGTTCGTTTAACCGGTAAAGTGAACCATTTGAGCATACACACGTCACTATAGTTTGAGTGAACTGAGTCAGTTATGTTGGTTCTAGATAAGTCATCCGTAGTTCATACATTGGTATTAGGAGTCTTGTCTACTTCTTTATGCTTTTGTGAGTGATGTTTATCTGTATATCTGTCTTGTTGTATTACGATCATTATGATGGTAACGTGAATGAATGTAAGTGAATAGGGAGTGGACATATATATATATAGTATATACACGTATCCATATGTATCTACATATCGATACAGGCGTATGATTGGCAGATGGATATGCTCATACGGATTTATCGATATGGTATACTTACACATATGTGTACATTGAGGTATATACAGGTATATACATGTATATATGCACACAACCTATGATATGTGGATATTAATAATATTATATTATTATTACCTGACTATTTACATATACATGTGTGTGTGTATATATATATATATATATATATATATATATATATATATATATATATATATATATCGGATATGCTGATTGGCTTGCGATATGATTGTAGAATGTGATATATATATTACGGTAAAATTATATATATATATATAATTACATGAGGTAATTAAATATATAAATATATATATATATATATATTAAAGTAATAATATATATATATATATATATATATTATTTATTACTTTAATATATATATATATAATATAATATATATTTAATATTTGAATCTTATAAATGGAAATTAAATTATTTTCCATATTGATTTAATATTAAACTATGGAAATGGGACTAAATTATACCCGCCAAATATTAAACCTCAACTATGGAAATCGGGTAAAATCATACCAGCCGATTATTGATCATCAAATATGGAAATCAAATAAATCAAAATATTGTCTTTGGTAATACGTTATTCTTCAATAAAGTGGAAATCAAAATATTTCACAAACTATCATTTGAACTTTGGGAATAAAAGAAATAGACGGTTGAGGAAAAATACACGCGCCCAGTTCAAAAGCGCAGACCAAGTCGCTAGAAATGATAAACGCAACCTGTAACCTGTCAATTTAACTAAATTACAGGCTATGTGGACAATAAATATCAATGACTTTTTCACTGAACATTTCTACTCGCCAAATTTTAGAATTGGCACCATATTTGGAAGGAAGCCTGTAGGTGTCGATTCTATATATTTAACCATGTGCAAATGGGAAATGGTCTCCATTCTGATATTAAACAATGGAGGTCGACTCACCTTTTTGAAGTTGAGTATGAGATGAAAAGCATGCCACTTATTAAGTTGAACAATTCAAATTACAGTGCTGACAATTTACATGCCTTTGAAAGTGGAATTCAATGGGGCTGAGGCTCTATAAATAGCCACCGAATTCCTCATTCTTATTTTCTGGAGAATTTATCCTTGAGAACTTATTTTCTGTAGAACATCACTCTGTTTTTCTGAGAGATGTATATTTCTGAGAGTTGAGTTTAGTTTGAAATTACTAGGTTTTCATTATCGAATCACCTGAGTTTTATACTTCTATTCAGCTGTAACCTGTGTCACAGCATTCGGCGAATCTCATCCATGAGATTCGAATTTCACCGAATTTCAACCAAAACAAAAAAAATCGTTTAAATTCGCCTTAAATTCGTACAGCATGAGGATTAGGTTTTTCTGTTGGAACATGTATTATCGGCCCCTTTGTTTTTCTCTCCGCTCCAGTTTAAAAAGCCAGGTGCACCAAGAAACTGGCAGCCAAGGGCATCCTTGTGACTCTGGTGTGCACCCATGGATGCTATGCCCGCATCATCAAAGCTTATAATGGTCGCGACCCTTTCGGCCACAACGTCGACAGTTTGGGTTTCCATATACATTCGGCACTCATTGCGCATTGACGCGACCTCATCGAATCGCAACGATGTTTACTGCGACCCATTCGACACTCATCAACGACGGCCATTATCCCTTTACAGGAGACGGTGATACCATTATTTTATGCTCTAGTTATGTTTAGCAGATGCCTCCTCATAGCTTCCTTCCAGAGGGGTGTCTCAGTCCCGATCCTGTCGAGCGCCTTCATTTCTTTATCGCTCTCCTCTCCTGTCGGTGGAATATTCATTCATGACTTTTGCTTTTTATTATGGCTTTTTTTAATTATGCCTTTTTATTATGCACGATTATTGCTTTGTGGGTGTCATTCTTATTATAATATAATTATGATTTAATATATTTATTATTTATATATTAATATTATTTAAATTAAATTTTAGATATATTATATTATAATAATATAATATTTTTAGATTTACTAATGTATTCAAAGTTAATATAATATAGCTTTATTTTAATCAGTTTATTATTTACATTTTAAAAAAATCAAAATTATATAAGGCGAATTTAATCCGAATTTTTTAATTTTCGAATTTTTTTCTTGTCGAATTTCATCCGAATTTCAATGTTGCCGAACTCGAATTCGAATTCGAACCTTGTGACTTAGGCTGTAACCATTATCGGTCTGAAATATTCATTTCTCTGTACTTATTCTGAGTGAGAAGGGTAGCAACTTGTGAGTTAATTCTGAGTGAGAAAGGTAGGAACTTGTGAGTTAATTCTGAGTGAGAAAGGCAGTAACTTGTGAGGGATTTGCCAATTGATTGATAGAGTTGGAAGTGTTGTGAGAATAGGCTGAGACATCATCATTTGGAGGAAAGCTAAATACCAGGCATGGGATATTCTTCTACTATCAAATCCATTTGTGAATCTTTAAATATTTCTGGTATTTGTGTTTATTGCTTGTGCATAGATAGGGAGTTACTTCATAAACTGCATTTTTGTTTTGTAAAGAAAGTGAGTTGTATTTATGAATTGCATATTTGTTTGCACTTAGGGAGTAAATTGCATAAAGGATAAAGATGCATACTTGTGTGAATTGCATTAATTGTATGATCTCCATATAAGGAGAATACGGTGGTAATAGTTACTATATACTAGGACCGAAATGAAGACATGGGTCAAGTAAAATCTATCAGCTTAAGTAATTAGGTTAACTTAGATAAGCTTGAGTTACTCCTAGGATGAAGATTTCCTTAATAGGAGGGATTGTGTGAGTTACTTGTTGAATTGATTCATTTCTAGTAGATAGTATGTTGTAGGTTAGTTTGGGATGACTGATTATCCAGGGAAGGACATAACCTATTGAACCGTTGATTTTTGGCTCCTATAGGCTTTTCTAGCTCTTCTAGGGTTTTTCACCTAAAAGAAGAGAGATAGGAGCAAAAATGTTAATGGTTCATTCAAATTATGTTATGTGCAATGTTGACTAAGCTAAATGAAGTAAATTAAATGCAATTGAGTGATCTAAATGATTGAATATGAATGCAAAAGTAAGATTTTTGCTATGTTTGAAAACACACTGTGATATGCAAACAATGAAGAAAATGAAATAATGCAGAGCAAAATGAATAGAATAAATCAGAGTGCACCTGGATGAAGTTTGATGAATTTGGAATGTTGTTGATGCTGGCTAAAATCACTGAATTTTCACAGTGGGACTCATTCGCCCAGGGTGGCGAATCAGTCCTCCTCTTGGTGAAAAAGTGCCAGAAGTAGGTTTCTGTCTGTTGGGATCTAGAATCTGACAAAATTCAGATTTTAAGTCCTAAGGTGGGACTCATTCACCACTGGTGGCGAATCAGTCCTCTCCCAAATTTCTTAAAAATTAGGAGACAACTCTGCAACACCAGATCTAGAAATCACTGATTGTCGGGTTGCCAAAGTCAATTTTGCAGGAAACGGACAAAAAACCTTCTCGAAGCTTGAAATACACTTGAGTTGACTTGAAGCACCTAGTTGACTTGTAAACCAATCTTCAACACCTAAAAGCTTTTCAAATTTGCACACAAAAGGCTGCAAACACACATGCAATAGGGGAAAAATGGCTAAGGGTTAGCAAATAGGGGTTTGCCTTGGTCAAACCCCACTTTTGGTAATCAAACCCTTAATGAAACAATGAGATAAAAGAGAATGATAAACTAATAACATGCAATTGCTATCAACTTACCAAACCCTTGATAATGCAAGTTTGAAATAATGTCAATGGCTGCTCCAAAGTGCTTGAATTGATGTTGTAAGATGCTTGAATGCTTGAGTGAATAAGTGAATAAGTGAACTTGATGAATGGGCTCTTAAAATGAGTTGAAAATCACTTATTTATACAATCTTGTGCCTTAGTTACCCGTTCATACCTCATCATAGGCCATCATCTAGTGGTTTTGAATAAAATCCCGAAAGAAAATTTAAAATATTTTGAATTTGGGGCCAAGGGGGACTCATTCGGGTCCTGTTGACGGGTGTTTTATGACCACACCAACACAGAATAAAGTTCCCAACGGTCACTCTATCCTCTCTTGATCAAAATCTCTTGCATGCTAAGATTGCGAGAAAGATTATGCATTCAACTCCAAGGTTCCTTTATGTAGTGGACACAAACTCAGTTGGCTCGATGTGATTTGCTGATATCTGAAGGGGGACTTACATAATTGTTCAACTGGAAATCAAAGAGAAAGGGGGTTTTCACAAGATTCGAAAGATTTGTTAGTGAAGCACGGGTTTCCTAAACTAACTAGAAAATGCGGGAATTGGATGGTTGCAGGGATTAGAAATGCTATGGTCTACTGTAGGCACGGGATGTAGAGATTAACTCTTGCAAACTTCAACCAAGCTTTGCTTTACCTCACCTTGGACAACTTCCACAAAAACGTTGCAATCTTCAAAGGAGTAACTAGAGGTATTCAGATCACAACTTAACGTGAAGATACCATCACAACGACACATACCAACATATAAATCATAATCGAAGTTAAGTCCAAACTGTTCCAGTTGACCACGCAAGGTGAACTCACCATTAATGAGCCCACTAGTGGTATGGATTAACAAAGCTTGCTTAATTCAACCACCACATTCTACAACTATCTATATGCATGAATTAAAATCTACTTTACTCTATTTAAGCTTTACTTTAAGATCCTAAGCGAATTGGAAGGACGAAGAAGTCTCGCTAGCTACCCACAACAAAAGATGAAACCACGAGCAATGATAACTCTTTTTATTATAGGAGTGTTCACAACAACTTCTTACAAAGCATTCAATTTGGAAACTTTCCTTCCTCTTCAATCTATGCTATGCTATCAATTAATCTATGCTATGCTATCTCTCTTTGCTCTATCTTCTAATGTATGATGCACAAATGAGGGGGGATTCCCTTTTTATAGTTGGCCAATTCCAATGGACGATTCAGATTCAATTACAATGAAGGGCTCAGATTGAGCCACATAAGCCCTAATCAATATTCTTCCCTAAAAACTGCCACAAAGAGGAGTGGGGTAATAAATGAGCACAAAAGATTCCCACTTTCTCTTGAAGTCATAATGAGTAATTAATGCCCACCATCATCCTCTAGAAGGTCATCATCCAACAAGGAGTTTCCATTCTCTTTCTCTTTGACCGCGAATTCGATGAATCTGGCTAACACTGCCTCAACCTCCTGAACTGAAATGGGTGGAATATGGTTGAGCTAAAATTCAAGCACTGTGACTGTCTGCCCATGCTAAGTACAAGATTTTCTCCAAGCGACTAAGGAATCCTGAGTACTCTAAACAATGCTGGAGGAGGTTGAAATATTCTCAAAGTCCACCTAGACAAATGATCTCACATCCGAGAAGAAGGGCTCCAATCTACCCCTTAGGCCATCTGTAGTCATCTCCTCCGGAGTCAGTCTTCTAGCAAATATAGACTCGAGTGTGTTCAGGACTCCTTCCAGAATATTTCCCATAGCCTTTCTAACTTTAGATGAATCTGTCTGTGCTGCATCGAAGGAATCTCGGCCCGTGATCACTGAAGAATACCAATTGGTGAAGTCATACCAATCTCCCTCCTATATCACGCCTCCCTCCACCAGAGTCTGCAAGGGTATGTGCATCAAAGCCTCCAAACGAAGAATAGTCTTAGTCTGATAGATATGGGTCTCGCTCCAAGCCTGATCAACGGTGTCCATGCACGCTAGAATGCTAGAGGCCTGCTGATAAGAATGAACGAGATCCTCCATGAACTTCTCTGTCTCAGTGCGAACATTGCCAACCCACTTATCTGCCTCCTGAGCCATCTTCCTCAAATCCTCCAGGATGCTAACTGATTCTTTCAGGAGTTCCGCTGGAAGGTCAACTGTTGGATTCTCCTGCCCACATGGACGAGCTAAGTGTTGCACGTAACCAACCAATGTCTTATGCTCCCTCTTTAATCGTTTGTACTTTCCTTCAGTTCGGAGCAACCTGTCCTTGAGTGCCTGATAGGAGTTGTCACACTCCTCAATTATTTGAGCCCCTGTAGCGCGGCCTAACTCCATAGTGGTGACCACATAATTTTCCGGAATAGCAGCATCTGGACCACACTCAATCCTGGGAACGACCACATGTAGTGTGAGAACCATCCTCATCCATAGAAATCTTTGAGAATGTTTTGGCCTTCTTCTTCTTTGGCGTGCACTGATTCTACTGAGGAATTCTTCCATCTCAACCGCTAGGTCAATCTCCTCAATAGGGTCCCTTCTCATCCTTTCCCTTAGCCAATCCGGCACTGCCTGCTGCGGGTCACAAACAATAAGTGGCTGCTCCTCCCTCGCTTCTTCTTCATGCACTTCTTCTCTATTAACATTCTGATGAGGCTCATCAATCTCCGTTTGCTGGGTATCTTCTCTTGAAACTTGAGCCTCTTGCCCTGCAGTAGTCTCATCCTCCAAGGCTATCTCAATCTCCCGCTGGAAGCGAGTATCTGTGGCCGTTTTTCCCTCTTCTTCTTGTTGGTTCGCTCTTCTAGGCGCATTGACACTTTGACCAATTGACTCCCTACGAGGTGGCTAATTTGCTTCCTGTAACTCTTGTTCTTCATTCAATCTACTTCTTTGGTTTTCAAATAATGAGACCTCCTGTACACTTGGAGAATGAGCCCGTGATGGTGTGGATGATGCTTCCTCAACTCTCTGAGGCACCTGCTGAACTTGTTCCTCTCTTCATGGTTCTGAAGCTTGGGTGACCTGCTTTCTCTTTCTGACTGTTGGCGGCCTCTGGTCACCCATCAATTTGTAAGTGAGAAAGATTGACCTGCTCTTAAGTCTGTTCACATGCCTCTCTACCCAGTTTCTCGTAAATGTCAACACTGGTATGCATAATGTATCCAAATCTGTAATCTCCGGCTCTGACCAATTAGGAAGAGGGACTGCTGTATTTCTCACTGTCTCATAATCAGGCTGTATAACATTCACATCCTCATCCACTTGGTCTGGAACTGGAATAATCTCACACTCTCTAATCATGTTCAAAGGTATCCTGGAAAACATCCTTCTCCTAATCTTAGCATCATCCACTGCATTAGCCCAGAAATCCTCAATATGTGCCTTGTGTCTAAACTCCTCAGTCAGCACCACTCTGATATTCCTGTAAGGATCATAATCCTGCCTGCAAGTGTGGTATGAGAGGTGGAAAAATTGCAACTCATCTTCAGCTTCCTTGGCTGCTTGCAAGGTGGGACAAATTTCATCTGAATTTCCCATGATGATAGGGAAGTTTAGTCCTCCTTTCTTCTTTTTTTTGAATTCTATCATAGGCAATGAGCTGCCTAGATATCTCTAGCATCAATATTCTGTTCGCGGGGTATCTTGGCAATTTGAAAGGATATGATGCGAACCCCTGCAGCCTTATATATGTGAATTTCGGAAATTGGATAAACCAACATCCACACCTCTCAATCAGCTCCTGAGCTTCGTTTGATATTATTTGATGAGTTCTCCACTGAAGAGTCTTGGTTATGTGCATCGTGAAGGCATCATTAACTCTTTTATAGTGAGAGGTGTTGTTTAGGTGCAACTGCGGGCAAGCCTCATGAATCTTAAACTGCTCAGGACCACACCCAATCGGCTCCTTATAGGATATTCCCTTGTATTTTGTCATTCGAGCCAGGATATAAAACACATATGAACTCATATAAAAGGTCTTTGTTCTTCTCAAATTTCTAAACTGTTCGTGTATATTATCACTTATCATCCTCGCCCAGTCTATACGGTCTTTGCCTTCCAACACGATGTTGATGAAGTAGAACATCCACGGCTCAAAATATATGATTGGGGACTTCCATTCACCCTGTTGAGCATCATAATCAGGTCACAATATTCTTGCTTTACATCATTCAAAATTATCTGCTTGGGCAGCTTGGTGCGAGTAGGCCTGGGTTTTTGAATCCAAACAAAATTTATCAATCCTGCACACCTCTCAAAAGATGAAGCATACATTTTTTCAGCCTTTTCTCTTGTTCTGTAAATCATCTCCTCGGAAGCAAGAATTCCGAATGCCTCTCCGATGGCTTTAGGTGTGAGATTGACAAACAATTTGCCATCAGGTGAAACAATTGTTCTCTGCTCTGGTTTGTAGCAATTGGCACACTCCATGATCAACTCTGGACATCAAATGGCTGGCTGAAAACCAGCAGCTGCATAAAGTCCACTCTTCACAATATTATGTGTTGTGACTGATGGAGGATAGTCACCTATCCCATGCATTCGACTTTTGAGTGCTCCCATATTGAATGAGCCAAGATTTGTGTCACTCAGCTCTCCCAACTTTGAAGTAAACATTGACTCCGGAAGAAATGGCTTGCTCAACTTCTTGATCACTGCCTGCCTGGATACACTGGCTTTGCTAGATTCAACATTTGCAGCCTTGTTTGCTCTTGCAGTCTCTCCTCCATTTACCTCAGCCATCCTACAAAAATAAAAGATATCCATTAGAAACTTAATTTATCACCTCGAGACTGCCAAAGAGTGGGGTGAATTTTGAAAATGAAGAGCTCCAACACTAAAATTCTGACTTCAAACCTCAATACTCTTTAGCAATATCAATATCTCCTCAACACTTAGAGACTTTCTTTACTCTCTTCAGCAACTTCTCTCCAACTTCAATTTTCTTCACCTTCAGAGTCTCAAATTTGCACTTGCCGTTGGTGAGGAGAAATGAAAATCTTCATAGCTCTTATAACTAAGTCTGAGAATATTTCGGCTTCTAGAAGGAGGCTTATTTTAGCAGACTCATTTAATTTCTCCTCCACTATTCTGCAGAAGTTCGAATTTTCCCCTCTTCTGGCAATTTGCAACAATTGTTATTTCAAATATTTGAAAATTTCACCCCATTAACATTTCAAAAAAATTCATCCTTCAGGCATAGGCGTACTTCATCATGGGAGCATTTTTTAAAAAAAATTCACACCTTGGAATAATTCCTGTGCCTTAGAATTTTTTTTTATCTCAATGACTTAGGCGCATTTCATTTTATCCCTCTGCCTTAAAAATTTTCCTCTCTTAAGCCTTAGAAAATTTTATCTCCTCTTAGAAAATTTTATTAATCATAAGCCAGGCGCCCATTTTAAAATCACAAGCCAAGGCATAATATTTTCAAAATTTATTTCCCCCTTAGAAAATATTCAAGACCCCCTGACTTTACAAAAAAAAAAATCTCTCCTTAGAAAATATTTCTCAATTTTATTTATTCATGGGCGCACATGAAGGGGTTCATTTAATTTTTCACTCTTGAAAATGTTTTCCACTAATGCTCATTTTAACCTCTCCAATCTTGGGCGCACTTGATAAGGTCATCTCCCATTTTTCCTTTGCCTTAGAAAATTTTCAAAATACCTCCCTATTCAAGATGGGCGCATTTGGAGGGGTCCACTGCCATTTTCCTTAACTTAGAATGTTTCCCTCCATTTTCTCCATGATGGGCGCATATTGAAGGGGGTCAAGCAATTTTTTGACTTAGAAACTTTTCAAACTTCCTTGAGGTGTGTTTAGCTTATTCTCTTCCTTGGGTGCATTTAGGGGGGTCCATTGCCATTTTCTATGCCTTAGAAAATTCTTTCAAACTTCTACTTGAGGGCGCATTTACTAGGTGGTACTTCCATTTTCATGCCTTAGAGATTTTCAAGCCACCTTGAGGGCGCATTTGAGGAGCGGTCAAGCACTTTTCATTACCTTAGAAAATATTTTATGCCTCCCTCACCGTGGGTGCATATGGAGGGGTCTACTTCCATTTCCATGCCTTGGAGATTTTCAAGCCACCTTGAGGGCGCATTTAGAGGGGTCAACTTCCACTTTCAATGCCTTAGCATAATTTTCACCTAGCATACTACCTTGGGCATCTTGGGTGTTACATCCCAAATTGTGAAGCTACTATTTACTGTTAATAGATAGGGTAAATGTGAATATAGTGTGGAATCTGGAGATGAATTATTGATGCATGTTCCTTGTTTTCAATATGATGTTATCTCACTTGATGTTGTTTCATTTGATGTTATCTCAGTTGATGTTATTCATGGTAAAATACTGCATAAGGAGGTTAATGAATCATGTTGACTTATCATATATGCTGCTATTGTTGTGAGCATTTGATTGTCGTGAGTTTATGACAGTGGATGCAAGTATGAGGACCATTCCTCCAGGCGGAGGAGAAATATCACTTGAGAGAGGAGTAAACAGTAACGAGAACCATTTGAGCATACACACACATGTTTCTTAGACTGAGTAAGCTAAGTTAGATAAGTTGTTCTTGATAAGTCATCCATAGGCTTTAGGAGTCTGGTTTACCTCTTTGTGCTTTGTGAGTGATGATTGTTTATTTGTTAGACTTACTGTACTATGATCATTGTGTGGAAAACGTGAAAGGTTATATGTGTATAGGTTGAGTGGGTATGTATACTCATGTATACATTATGAACACGTATCCATATGTGTAAGCATATTAATACAAACGTATGATTGGCAAATGGATATGCTCATACATATGTGTCAACGTGGTATACATATACATACGTATACATGGAGGTATATATGGTTATACACATACACAAGCTACCTATTGTTTGTAGCTATAAATAATATTATAATATTATTGCCTGATGACTTTACATATATATGATTTATATATTTATATATCGGGTAAATGCTGACTGACTCACGATATATTTATATTTATTAAATATATAGATTTATATATATGTAATTATATATTAAAGATTATATATAATATTATTATAGTTATATTAAAATATATATAAATATTAAATACTCGTGTATTTAAATATTTATATGTTTAATATATTTAAAATAACTATAATAATATTTATATAATAAAATATGTAATTATTTCCTAATGGAATTATATTTTAATATTATAAATCTTTAAAGTGAATAAAAGACTATTTTACTTGGGTAAATATTAAACTATGGAAAATTAAAAGATTAAATTTTTACTTGGAGTAAATATATAGTGTAAATATTTATAAACTCCAAAGTATAAATATTTATAAATACAAAGTGAAAATATTTATAAAACTTTAAGTTGATAAAATTAAAAGATTTAAATCTTTTCATATGAGAAAATTTAATAAAGCGAACTATTGGAAGAAAATAGTCGCTAGACTTAAAGAAAAATGTGAGTCTTCATAAAGTATTGAGCTTCTTGTTTCAAAACATAAGGAAATAATATGAATCAAATAATTTGGAGGTAACATTTGAAATAAACCCAAAAATAATTGTTGAGAGTTTTTCCCGTGAAATGGAGGAAAGCTTCAAACACAACAAAAATGGAGGAAAGTTTCAAACGCTGGAGAAGAGGAAACGCCAGCCAGATGATGTGTGTTGTAGCAGTCTAAGACTTGACAAATTCGCAGCAAGTATGAGTCATTCTCTGTTGTGCGCCAAAGGACGTTTTTCCTGTAAGTGGCGATTTTTGAGCCTTGAGTTGAATAAATCTGGTAATGCTCGCTCCAAGTGGGTCGAATCACTCCTTTTTATGATAATATAGGGTTTATAAGTCTGCCATGTAGCATTTGACTGAGTCTGGGCGCCTTGTCATTTTACATGCCCACAATGAAGGAATTTGTTGCAATTACGGGCCTATAAATACACGCCCAACCATTCATTGTTAATATCTTTGAGCAATTTGTTTCTTGCGAATTTGAGAGCTTCCCTATCCTTTTATATGAGGTTGTTGTGTTTTTCCTTATTGCTGCATTTTTTCCTTTTTGCCGAGTGTGAGAAATACAGAAGCTTTACCAACAATTGTCAATTTATTGTGCTAAAACCCTTTTAAGCTTTGAGAAGAGTGAATCCTTAGTTGAGTAAACTCCTATTAGAGGAGTGTGATTTGTGAAGAGTGACATAAAGAGATCACCACAACTTGAGAAACTTACAAAGGAGCCATATCGATTTGGAAGTCTGGAAGTTGCTGAAGGAGTGTCAAGAGGAGTAGTGCTGGGAGAAGGAGCTTTAAATCTCAGGCATGAAATCTATTTTATTGTGATTCTTTGTTTGAAATGTTGCATTCTCTTGGTCTTGTGTTTGTTGTTTGCAAGTAGCTCAAAGTTAATTAGAACTGTCTTGTTAAACATTCATAAGCAATGCATTTAAAGGGAAAATGTATAAGGGATCCAATGCATTTAAGGGATTCAATGCATTTTAAAAGAAAATGTAAAAGGGATTCAAGGATAAAGGGATTGTAAAAAGGGGATTAAATGTTTAAGGAGCTTAAGGGATTAGCTTAACTTATCTTGCATTAAAGGGAAATAGTAGGAAAAGAAATTAAGGGATTGGTTTATTTGTTTAACATAAAAGGGATAATTTATGAAAAAGAGATAAGGGGAGATTTAAAATGCATGTTAGTATGAAATTGCATATTCTGTATGATCTTCATAAGAGGAGAACACTGTTGGCATGGATATTAATTGCTAAAAGAACTTGACTGAAGAATTCAGCAGCATTATATAAAGTATAACATTTAAGTATTTAATTATACTAAGCTATGTTGAGCATGGAATGTTTTATGTTTGCTGCCAATACATAGGAAATGAAATGTTGCATTCTAGTTGTAATCTGCTTTAATTGTATGATCTCCATATAAGGAGAGTATTGCTGCAATAGTAACTATATACTAGAACCGAAATGAGGACAGGAGTCAAGTAAATTCTATCGGCTTAAGTTATTAGGTTAACTAAGGTAAGCCTGGGTTACTCCTAGGATAAAGATTTCCAGTATAGGGGTAATAGGTGAATTACTTGTTATGCTGTTTCATTTCTAGCAGTTAGAATGTTGTAGGAAGTTTGGGGTGACTGATTACCCAATGAAGGACATAACCTACGCGTAGTGTAAGATAGCCTTAAGTCATATCGGCTCTAAGTAGTGTATATGATAGATGACTCTTTCAGTCGTTTACTGAACTAAAACTCTTTGATCAAAGTAGTGTAATGTACCTAAATCCTTTTAGATCGGGCAATGTTTACACTGTCAGTTCATTGTGATCCTTGTACTAGTTCGAGATTGTGAAATAGCAAGGTTCTAGTTGTGTAGGACACGACACTATGCTCAGTTGGTAATCATTAAAGGATACCTTACCAATCTCTTCAACGAAGGGAGGGCCATCTATTGAATAATGGATGTGCGGGGGACCGCATTATAAGTCCGTGGTTGGCGGAAAAGCGCCCAAGTGATGTTTCTCTTCCACAACAAGTGGCCGATGTACCAAGATTTGAAAGGAAAAGAATTCTGGACCTTCTTACTACTATTTGTTCTAAAGCTCATTGGAGCTATGCTAGTGAGGTATGTATTCTTGTTTCATGTACTTGTGAAGTTATTATATTGAAATGGAATCTTTATTGTAAATTGATATGGCAATTGGTTCATGTTTTATCAATAAAGAAAAGGAAAAATTTTATTACAATGTCATGTTAACATGTTTACTTACTTGCAGGATGTAAATTAAGGAAATTTTTATTTTACTAAAGGATCGGGTTGTTACATTGGGTGCATTTACTAGGTGGTACTTCCATTTTTGCCTTAGAAAATTTTCAAGCCACCTTGAGGGCGCATTCAAGACCTTGCCATGTTGGGCGCATATGAGGGGTGGTCAGGCAATTTTGGGCCTTAGGAACTTTTAGCTTTTCCATGCCTTGGGCGCATTTTGATGGGGGGTCAAGCACTTTTCATTGCCTTAGAAAATTCTCATACCTCCTGCCTACCTTGGGCGCATATGAGGGGCGCTCCTTCCTGTTGACGTGGTTTTTGAGACCGCACCAACACAGAACAAAGTCGCCCAACGGACGCTCTATTCTCTCTTGATCAAAGTATTATGGATTTATGGGGAGAAGGTTGGTGTCGGTTCGGCTCTCTGGAGTTCCTTTAAAGTCGCTGAGGCCGTGATTTGGCTTGATGTGATATTGCTGGTATGTCAAGGGGACTTACGTAGTTGTTCAGATTTCTCACAGTCAGCAGTTGATATGTAATTTGAAGGGGATTCTTACGTGTATGATTTGGCAATGTGTATTCTTTTCTAAAACTAACAAGAAGTATGCTGAAAGTAAAAGGGAAAGGACCTAAGAAATTGGTGCTCTATTCTAAATGCAAGGTATGTGGGGCTTCGTCTCAATAGACTTCAACCAGATTTCACCTAGCCTCCGTCGGACAACCTCAGCAAAATCGGTGCAATCTTCAAAGGGGATAGCGAAAGGTATTCAAGTTACAGTTTAACATACGTACACCATCAGAACAACGCATATAAGTATATAAGCCATAACCGAAGTTAAGCACAAGATAATGTCCAGTTGACCACGCAAGGCAGACTTATCATCAACAAGCCGCTAGTGGTATGGAATAAAATGAAGCTATCTCAATGAAACACCACACACCAAAGTAAGCTACTTGCATGAATTTAATCTACTTGGATACGAAAGGAAGAAGAAACCTTGCTAGCATTTCATGACAAGACAAATTCCATCATCAATGAAAAGATCTATTATCACAAAATGTGTTACACAACAGTCTCTTCAAAAGTTTTCAACGGGAAAACTTTCTTTCTTCTCCAAATTATGCAAAATGCTCTACACTATCTAGCTCTACCCAACAATCTCTAGCTCTGATCTAATCTCTGATCTCTAATTCTAATCTGATCTGATGCAAATGAGGGGGACTCCCCCTTTTATAGCTAGCCAAGTCCCAAAGGACGGCTAGGGTTACAATCAATAGAGGGGCCAGAATCGTGCCACCTCAGCCCTAACCCTAAAAACTGCCAGAATAGGGAGTGGTACATTAAATGAATCAAAGATTCCCACTCACTCCCAAAATAGCAAATGTAATAAATGCTTAGTCTTCTAGAAGATCTTCGTCCAGTAGTGTGTTCCCATTAGCCTTCTCTCTGACTGCCAACTCAACAAATCTGCTAAGTACGGCCTCAACCTCCTCAACTGAAATAGATGGAACACAATCTAACTGAAACTCTAACACTGTAACTGAGTGCTCGTGCCTCGTACAAGATTTTCTCCAAGTAGCCAATGAGTCCTGCGTGTTCTGGATCAAAGTGGAGAATGTAGCAGTATTTTCAAAGTCATCTTGTACGAAGGTCTTAACATCTGAGAAGAAGGGAACCAGCAAACCCCTCAAATTATCAAAACTTATCTCTTCAGGATTCAGCCGCCTAGCAAATATGGCCTCGAAGGTGTTCTGAACTCCATCTATGATATTGGCCATAGCCTTGTGAATCC
>VDFB02385086.1:0-22438 GCA_007258455.2 Sequoia sempervirens | reverse complement strand
AGTATTTAATGAATTATTAAATATTTAATAATTTGACTTTATATTAAAGTCACTTTATTGAAATATTTAAATATTTAATTAATTTGGCCTGTTATAAAGTATTTATTATACTTTATAATAAAGTATTAATTTTCGACTTAATGAATATTTATTATTCGTTAAAATAAGACGCCAATTAATTATTTAATATTTCTCCTAAGTTAAAAGTGCGAAATTAAATCATTTATTTAAATGATCAATTAAAAGGAGATTGGGTCGAAATTCTTCAAGGAGTATATATTTATCAGTCAAGGCAAAATCGAACTATTATGATATGATTATTGAACTTTGTCTTTTATTGAGAGCTTTGGAGTTTGTGAGAAACAAGGGTTTCTGCAGATTACCAGCCATTGGAGAACGAAAACTCTTCGATGTGCAGCAATCTGAGGTTGTGAGAGATCAGCTGAAGAGTGCTATCAGAGTGGCTTCATTCAGGAGCCATACTTGTGCTTAAATTTGAAGAATTTTATTGAGGGTTTGAGCGTTGACAGTTTAATCTATTGAAGACCTAAGGTATTCATCATTGGCAGCCATTATCAAACAGATTTCAAGTTTTTATCTGCTGCTACAGTGACGTGTGAACAGTACCCGCGCTACAGTGACGCATGAACAGTACCCGTGCTACAGTAAAAACGCTATAGTGATTCGCTACAGTGATATGCTTGGTTGGTGTTGCTTCATCGACATTTTGAGAGGGTTTCTCTTGCTGTGATCATTTCCAGAATTTGCCAGTATGCTGATATGAAGTCTGTTGTAGCTGATCAGAGGGTTTCAAGGCACGTTTACCTGTGAGTTTATAAATTGTAACTCCTAGATTTTCTGGGTATTGTTGTTTTAGATAATAGGGGTTATTTTATGAACTGGGTTGTCAATACATTATGAAAATAATGAGTATTTAAGCTGGTATAAAAATCTGGAATTTTCAGCTGTGTATTTCCATTGCAATTTCAGTTTTGAGTAAAAAAATTATTATTGCAACATCTCCTATTTTGCGGCATTATATTGTTGTATCAAACCATTGGCAATATATGATCAAAACACAAAGAAAAGCACAAACCCATCAAACACAAGACAAAAAAACTTTATTATTCAGCATAGTCGGGGTTGAGAACCACCAGGGTTCTGACAGTGGTATCAGAGCCAAGATCCTGCCATCCTGTTGGGAGAACAAAAAGAAATTTGAGTTGCTACAATGGAATTCAGTGGATTTTCCGAACAGTTCATAAGGGAATGTGAACACGATGCTTGCATATTTCGTGCAGAATATCAGAGTATGTCAGATGAGTTCAGGAATGATGTTTCTTTTGACTGCTACTTGAATTGTGTGTTGGTTTTGAAACCTGGAAAACGGGGTGTGGTCAATTACATTAGAAGAACAATGAAAGAAAAAGCAGAACATTCTATTGATGAAAGGATCGAGAAAGAAGCAGAAGTGCTTGTTTGTGGTTTGCAGCCCACAAATGTGGAAGTGGATGAAGATACTATCACATCAGAAGCTTCTACCTTGCCAGTCGAGCCTTCTTATGAGGTACATAGCAGCAGTACCTTTGATGATATTGTGTGGGAAGTGGATAGTACACATGATGTTGCTTATCAGTTTGTTGAGCCAATTCAGGAGTACGAGTCAATTTATTGTTCCAGGTACTTTGAGATGGGTGATTCGGATCAGCATGGAGTGATTGTGCAGTTTGTGAATAATCCATTATTCGAGTTTGATGGTGGATTAGTCTATGATAATCCACTCTTCGAGTTGGAAACTGATCACACTCCTGATACTAGTCCGATTTTGGGCAATGATCACAGTGTTTGGGATCTTTCCAATGCAATGGGGTTTCAAACAGGGCTCACAGAGGAGTTTTACAGTGTGTACACGGTGAGGAGTGCTTACAGTTTTGTCTTTGATCCACCTGTACATGATTCTTATTCGATGCACAACTCTTGTGTGCATGATGATTCTCTTTGCGCAGTCAAGAGAAGCAAATCATTTTTGTGTTCAAAGTTACTATCTTCAGAAGGTGAGACTAGAGGCTGCAAGTTCCCGACTGAGTTGTTTGCAGGGGATTACTTGCAGGATCAGACGTTGGATTTCCATCATGCTAGTGTGTACCTGACAGAGTTTGCTACTTCGGGGTTTCATGGAGGTGGTAGTGGCAGTGGACATGATGGTTTGGTTAATCACATCCCTGGGAGTTTCAGAGGGACTGTTGAGAGATGTTGTGTTGTGGATGCTTCCCGATATCCTTACTTCATTTTGATGGATGGATGCGAGTACCGTTTATATTGGGATCCAGGTGGCGACAGGATTGGTATTGTGTTTTGGATGGGTCCCAGTGGATTGCTTCACCACTTCTGGCATGGTGAAGTTGAGATCAGAGTAGCGCAGAGGAAGTCAGAGGGTATTAGGCATGGTAGACTTCCATTTCGAGTTTGGGATCTAGGAATATTTTGTGCAACTATGTTTATGCTAGTGCTACAGGAGTCAGTTAGAGATGTGTGGGATATTTCACAGTTCTTCTTTTGGGCCTCGCGAGGACTAGAGTTTCTTTGCAGTGGAGATTGCTTGGGGACAAGCAATTTCAGGGAGGGCGGACTGTCATGTCCCCGTTTTAGCTGACACTGTTTGTCGAGGAGGTTAGCCTATTATTCGATCCTCGTAGGCTGGCAGGAGAGTGCAGAGGATCATCTGGGGCAGTTACTCAGTGTTTGGTAGCTCCAGTTCCGCAGTTGTGTCAGGTTGGGCCTTCGAGAAATCTTCCAGTGAGCATTTTCAGGAACTTTCTATTTTTAGAAAGCAATGCATCGAAGTCAAGTATTTCTGCACACCGGTGCAAAGTTATTCAAACTCGACCACCCAGCCTGCAGATGCTGAGTGATCAGACGGAGAAATAAGGAGTATTTAATGAATTATTAAATATTTAATAATTTGACTTTATATTAAAGTCACTTTATTGAAATATTTAAATATTTAATTAATTTGGCCTGTTATAAAGTATTTATTATACTTTATAATAAAGTATTGATTTCGACTTAATGAATATTTATTATTCATTAAAATAAGACGCCAATTAATTATTTAATATTTCTCCTAAGTTAAAAGTGCGAAATTAAATCATTTATTTAAATGATCAATTAAAAGGAGATTGGGTCGAAATTCTTCAAGGAGTATATATTTACCAGTCAAGGCAAAATCGAATGATTATGATATGATTATTGAACTTTGTCTTTTATTGAGAGCTTTGGAGTTTGTGAGAAACAAGGGTTTCTGCAGATTACCAGCCATTGGAGAACGAAAACTCTTCGATGTGCAGCAATCTGAGGTTGTGAGAGATCAGCTGAAGAGTGCTATCAGAGTGGCTTCATTCAGGAGCCATACTTGTGCTTAAATTTGAAGAATTTTATTGAGGGTTTGAGCGTTGACAGTTTAATCTATTGCAGACCTAAGGTATTTATCATTGGCAGCCATTATCAAACAGATTTCAAGTTTTTATCTGCTGCTACAGTGACGTGTGAACAGTACCCGCGCTACAGTGACGCATGAACAGTACCCATGCTACAGTAAAAATGCTACAGTGATTCGCTACAGTGATATGCTTGGTTGGTGTTGCTTCATCGACATTTTGAGAGGGTTTCTCTTGCTGTGATCATTTCCAGAATTTGCCAGTATGCTGATATGAAGTCTGTTGTAGCTGATCAGAGGGTTTCAAGGCACGTTTACCTGTGAGTTTATAAATTGTAACTCCTAGATTTTCTGGGTATTGTTGTTTTAGATAATAGGGGTTATTTTATGAACTGGGTTGTCAATACATTATGAAAATAATGAGTATTTAAGCTGGTATAAAAATCTGGAATTTTCAGCTGTGTATTTCCAATGCAATTTCAGTTTTGAGAAAAAAAATTATTATTGCAACATCTCCTATTTTGCGGCATTATATTGTTGTATCAAACCATTGGAATATAGATCAAATGACAAAGAAAAAGCACACAAACTCCATCAAATACAAGACAAAAAAAACTTATTATTCAAGATAGTTCTGCTTGAGAGAACTACTGTGTTCTTACACTAGCTTACTAATTCATGCGCCTGGGTCATTACCTTGCCACTACCGAACATCATACAAGATTGGTCTGCTTGTAGCATGTTTCCTACAGTCATTGTTCATTGCCTAGGTCTCCAATCCGCTTCGACCTGATGCTCTCTCTCCTTCATGTAACAACTGCCAAAGGAGATCTCTAACCTCGTGGTACTACCCCACTCCTCGCTCTCGCTTATGGGGTGTATCGGGCCAACAACTCATGCTCACTCATGGCTCTATCGCCTCCTTTCACGGTAATCGAAGCCTCGTGGGTCTGTCATTGCCCGAGAAGCAGCCCTTTAGGTGTTCGTGGATCCGTGATTTACTCTTGCTATTGTCATTTATGTGATTTGCCCTCAGTACTAATCTCTGGTGCTATCACGCCAACCGGCCAATACATCATTAGACTGCCGTTGACCTGCTCGTAAGTCTCTGAGTGCATGTAAAACCTCTGCATCGTCCTGATCTCTAGGGTTTTGAGGAATATCATTTCTAGGAACATCTGTTCTGTCAACCATGTTTTCCGGCTGCCGGATCGAACCCTGTTGCCTGTCAATCAAGGCTCGTCTGCGTGTGTAATACCTGTGAGACCCAATCTGTTCTGGCTGCATAAGACTGCTAAACCCTTAGGATGGCAGGATTTAGTTCTGATACCACTGTAGAAACCCTAGTTTCCCCCTGTTTCTGAATCTGACTGTTCTTTTGATTATTTTGTGTGTTTTTGGTTTTTTGACTGTTTTTGGGTTTTTTGCATGAATAATGAAAGAATGCGATTTTGATAGAAATTGATAATAAATTCAAATAAAATGCTATACTGCCAATATGGATAGAAAATACAAGATCTAAGGATGGCAAATCATTTATTGTTCATCTGGCTTCAATACGACAAAGATTGGACAACATGCAACAATGAATCAACATTATTTAACAAGAACCTGGTATTATCAGCAACTGGAAATAATCAGATCTGGTATGGCTGCATTGAATGCTCCCTTCTCCCTTTGTCCAGTGGTTGCAAATTGATCCAGATACTGAGGCGCCACCAATGATGAAGATAGAAGACCAGAATGCAAGGCGTTTTGCTTAAGATCAAGAACACGCCCCTTTTGATGTTGGTACGGTCTGCTGCAGGGTACGGCTGTGTCAGACCAGCAAATACAAATCGTACGGCTCCTTGAAACAAGTGTCCAAACCCTAGAATATGATGCGCCTTGGTTGCAAGATGCTTCCTGGATAAAACCCCAACAAAACTCTGAGAATGAATGATCTCTGAATGCTCTATAATTTCTTCTGGATGAAGAAATTCCTCTGCCTGGCAATAAATCGGATGATATCTCACACCCTCTGAATCGCTTTCACTGGAGATGGCTCGTTCCCCAATGCTCTGAGACTGAAACCCTTGGCTTCCGTGTTTTGAGGACGAATTTTGATCAATTTTCACAAATACGACATAATACGATTTTCAATGCAAATTTTATACACTGAAAAAAGTGATTTCTTAATAATAGGGGAAGGTCAAAAAAGTTCAACTACTTAATATCATAGTTCTCTCACAAATTTTTACTTATAAAATATAATTAAAAAACGCCCTCTTCCGCGTATGATGCTTACCCTCTACGCCAATCACTTAAGCTATAATATAATAATAGAATTTTGTTGCTTATAACTCAATAATTAATATTTAATTAAATTAATTAAATATTAATATCTTCACTATTCACCCATGCAGCCGCCCGTTTTCTAACGGTCAAGGAAGCGGATTCCTGACGCACAATCCATACCGCTAAAAAATAAATGTAGTCCAATCGAGTGCCAAATACCGCTAAAATAGCACTCAGCAACTGACGAGCCCTAAATTTAAAGCCAACTGATCAAATACTGACAACTGAAGCTGAGCCAAGCTCCAACATGACCCTCTATCCAACCTATCAGCCTACGAGGGTCGCATAATAGGCTAATCCTGTGCTCTGAGAGATGTCAACTAGAAGGGGACATGACAAGCCACCAATCTGTATGTGTCAAAATGATGTTCCTTGGAAATCTGAGAACACAACTTCAAACTGTAATGCAACTTCAAACTGTTTCTTGATTTGCTTCAGCAATCTTATCACCAAGAGATTAGGTCTGGTCATCATCTTAACATCTAAGATCAGATCTGTGCATTGCTCATGAAACTTTTAGGTATGCATCTGTTTGACATCAATGGCAACTTTTCAACACAATGGATTTTGAAGCTTTGGCTTACTTGTATCTTGATATATGATGAATTGATGACATGCTAGAAGATCTATAGCAAACTACTCTGAAATGTTATAAAGGTAAAAATCATGCTAAATGATAGCACTGCCACATTATTTTAAAATTTGTTCTGGAAATTGAAAATGATTCAATTTCATGTAGGAAATCAAGAAGCGGTCTTTGAATTTTGTTTCTAACAGGGAATTATTTCTTGCTTCTTCGGGAATCTTAACTCTAAATTCAAATAATAATCATTTTCTTAGACTCATAAATCTACATCTTGATAGTGATTAATAAATCAGCTTCTAGAACTCCTTGAAATGAAAGTCTTGAATTGGTTATTTTGTTTGAACTACATATCATTTGTTAAAGTTAACAGAAATAGTTTGTAGTTCCAAGAATGCAAGAACAAACCACAAGTACTTGGAGAGCTTTCTTCATGAAGCAAATGAAAATCTGTGCAATTCTATGTAGTGTGTGTACTCTAATACAAATTTTCTTGAGAGAAAAATATATCAAAGCAACAGAATATTATGTAACAGTATGCTGGCAAGGAAATGAATTGAAGCCATACAATTCACTTCTTTCATGCTTTTTGGTTGCTGCTAATTGCATTATGAAGTTTTTTGATTTTATTAAGTGATTAAATCTTGAAAGGAAACTATTCAAGTTAGCATGATCTTTTTAATGCAGTCTACCTATAGAATTGTACTAATGCTTGCAATGGAACCAACGTCAAGTTTTCCTTACAAATATTTATGTAACAGGCAGCCATTACACATAGTACAAATATGTACTGAAATGGCACCACTCACTGATGCTGGAGCTGTAGCATCACATGTAACAGAATTGTGCCGTGCATTGCGGAGAAGAAATTATCTGGTAGAAGTAGTTTTGCCCAAGTGAGTGTACGGGTATTGTTTTCAGCATATGTTTATTTTGCATCTTT
The DNA here is from genome assembly GCA_007258455.2 of Sequoia sempervirens. Taxonomy (NCBI): domain Eukaryota; kingdom Viridiplantae; phylum Streptophyta; class Pinopsida; order Cupressales; family Cupressaceae; genus Sequoia; species Sequoia sempervirens. The sequence continues at coordinate 15,139 of VDFB02385086.1, read as the reverse complement.
TCATAAGATTTTGGATGTGATCCCAATTGCACATGGTACTGGGAAACACTTGCAGCTTTTCTGGCCTTCTGAATTCAATTTTTCTGGTCCTGATATGTTCTCTCTGGATGCACTAGTTGAAATGTATTTTAATATTGTCCAAAGAAATTTATTCATACTATAACTTTATATAGTTAGATACAAAGTTATGGGATGTCCAAGTGTGATCATTTCTATTGCACTTTTCTTTCTTCAAAATTTTCTTGGCATTATTTTCACATACAATTATGTATTATTGTTGATAGCTGATGTTATTGCTGATAAGACAAGCAAATTTGCAGATGTTTAACAAAATCTAGATGTTTCTCAATTTCCTAATTTTATCCTTGTGTGCCTATCAAATAATTTCTTTTCTTTTCATCTATTGACTTATGCAATAAAGCATTTGTTTCTTGTGTAAAATATTGAAGCTTTTGTTGGCATTTTAATAAGAACTTCAATTTTTGTGGGATTTGACCTTTGTGTATTTTTATGTCATCTCAAGATGACTGCCACAAATAGCTATTTATGCCAATGACATTTTCTTTCTTCATGTGTTGGTAATAATTACAATGCAAGGCAACTCAGCACACAAGCACCCCTAATCATTTGTTAGTAGGAGGAGGAATGATGAATGTTCACTGCTTTTTGGCAAAGCTTTTCAGGCATATAATTCCTTATAAGTCAGTCTTTATTTTCAAGTTCGGCCAATGCAAGATTAACACTAACACAACCCAATCATGTATATATGTGAAGTATTTGAGGCTTTCATAGGCATTTTGATTAGAGTTCTAATTTTTCTTTTGTGGGATTTGAACCACATTTATTTTCAAGTCGTCTCAAGATCAACTTTATGAGTAATCATTTACACCATAGACATTTTAATTCCTCATGTTGGTGATAATTACAAGCCTGAGGACTCAATTAGTACACAAGCACCTCTCATCATTTGTTGGTAGGGGTAGGAGTGATGAATGTTCACTAGTTTGGGATTTTTCCTTTCTCCCCTATTTCCCCATTTGCAAAGCTTTTAGAGCATTTAAAGCTTTGTAAGTTACCTTTATCCAAAAAGTCTAATAAATGTGGTATTAACCCATGTTAGCATTGTAATTTGTCCCTTTCGAGACAACAAAAAAGTGAAATGTGTAAGGTAGACAAGTTTGAATTTGAATGGGAAGCTCTCTTTTTGAGAGTGAAGGAAATGATATTATTCCTTTACATGGAAATTAAAATAAACCTAGAACTAGTAGGATTTATTTGAGTGTGCAATATAAAGAAATTTAAGGAAATCTATTTTTTGTTCTTAGGTTAGGGCTCAAGCAATTCAACACTCCTACACAAGACAACATGTTTTATGATTTTTCTTAATACAAAAAATCTAAAAGATTAGTGAACAAACACTCACACTTTTCAGCTATAGATAGAAACTAAAAAACATAAGTACAACACAAGATTGAATTGAATTGAAGGTACTGTTGTGACCTTTTCACACATCACCCCATTCAAAATGGGGACCCCCTAATTTTTGCTCCATTTGGGTCTTTTGGATTTGGTTTCGCCGCTGTCTCTCATTTGTTCCTTTTGTCTTTCCGGGGATGTGCCTGTCTTTGGGCCTAAGTTGAAATTTTGGCTAAGTTTGTGAAATTTTTCATTCTTCTGGCTAGTTTGGGGTTAATTTAAGTGAGCAAAATGAAATCTGAGCTTGGCACTGCATTTAGAAAGCGTCAGGAAGGTTCCCATTAAACTTTCACTAAATTCTGACAACTTACTATTTTTAGTAAGTACTCAATTTGGGACATTTTTCTTGGGACTTTTGAAATTCTGACTGCTACACCACGTTTTGAACACTTTGAGTTGCTTGCCTGCAAATTTTGAGTGAAATCAGACAACTTACTATTTTTAGTAAGTCCCCTATTTGAGACCTTTCTGCTAGGGTTTTTGAGAAACTGATTGTTGCATTAGATTCAGGACCCTTCAAAATACTTGCCTGCAAAATTTGAGCGAATACTGACAACTTTCTATTTTTAGCAGTTTTAGCTTCGGGAGCAATTTTTAGGGTTTGCATGTGTGATTTTTCAATGCATGCCAGGATAGTCTTTATGGGTTTTTCGAGAGCTTCGCAATGATGTAACATGCAAGTCAAGTTGATGACTTGCTATTTTTAGCGGGTACCCACATGCAGACTAGTTTTCTGGGTTTTTCTGGATTTTTTGAGATCTCCTGAGCAGTATGACATGCAAACACATTCGACAGTTGGTTGATCACCTTTTCGGGCACTTACTATTTTTAGTAGGTTTACTCCAGTAGCCCCCAGATCTTCAGTTTCACAAGTAGAACAGTTCAGAACAGAAATGAAGTCAAACGGAGGTCATTTGAGGCACATGCAAGTCAAATTAGGGTTTTCAACTTTGATGCCTAAAATGAGGGGTAAAACTCGAGAAAAGTGAAAAACTGATGTATCCCATTGCGATCAATATCTTTCAAGGAGTATGCTAGTAAAATTTGAGTGTAATTTGCATACTTACTATTTATAGTAAGTCACACCCAGAATAGGGCTAAAAATAGCAGGGCGGCACAAAAGGCAAGTGTGAACGGGTCAAACAGGTCATGAGGATCACGTGGTTGATCACCTTTTCGAGCACTTACTATTTTTAGCAGGTTCACTCCAGTAGCCCCTAGATCTTCAGTTTCACAAGCAGAACAGTACATAACAGAAATGAAGTCAAACGGAGGTCATTTGAGGCACATGCAAGTCAAATTAGGGTTTTCAACTTTGGTGCCTAAAATGAGGGGTAAAACTCGAGAAAAGTGAAAAACTGATGTATCCCATTGCGATCAATATCTTTCAAGGAGTCTGTTGGTAAAATTTGAGCGTAATTTGCATACTTACTATTTATAGTAAGTCACATCCAGAATAGGGCTAAAATAGCATGAAAGGCAAGTGTGAACGGGTCAAACAGGTCATGAGGATCCCCTGGTTGATCACCTTTTCGGGCACTTACTATTTTTAGCAGGTTCACTCCAGTAGCCCCCAGATCTTCAGTTTCACAAGCATAACAGTCCAGAACAGAAATGAAGTCAAACGGAGGTCATTTGAGGCACATGCAAGTCAAATTAGGGTTTTCAACTTTGGTGCCTAAAATGAGGGGTAAAACTCGAGAAAAGTGAAAAACTGATGTATCCCATTGCGATCAATATCTTTCAAGGAATTTGCTGGTAAAATTTGAGCGTAATTTGCATACTTACTATTTATAGTAAGTCACATCCAAAATAGGGCTAAAAATAGCAGGCCGGCACGAAAGGCAAGTGTGAACCGGTCAAACAGGTCATGAGGATCACGTGGAACAAATTTCAAGTCAAGAGGAGTTGCAGAAGTTTGAGAATCAAAAGGTTACTAAAAATAGAAAGCAAGAATACTGCAAAAACCCCTGAGGCATGCAGGATGAAGATCACCAGGGGTGAAATGCGACCACCTTGAAATGAGATGGAGGCATTGAAATTTTGCTAAGTCATGAAATGGAAGATGGACCCCTCAAATGTGCCCATCATGTGTAAGGAGGTGTTTAAAAAAATTCTAAGGCATCAAATGGAAGCTCCACCCCCTAAATGCGCCCAACTTGGATGAGCTATTCGAAAAGTTTCAAAGGCAAAACAACATGAGTCCCCCCCCGCCCCCCAAATGCTCCCTCAAGCAAAGTGTTATGAGGCTCGAAAATTTTCTAAGTCATGAAATGGAAGTAGCACCCCTAGAATGCGCCCTTGGCAAGGAGGTTGGCTTGAAAATTTTCTAAGTGTTTGAAAACGGAAGTAGGACCCCTCATATGCACCCATCTAAGAAGGAAGCCCTCAAAAAGTTCTAAGGCGTCAAGATGGAAGTAGAGGACCCTAAATGCGCCCATCAAGAGTAAGGAGGCATAAAATTTTCTAAGTGATAGAAAGTGGAAGCAACAGCCCCAAAATGCACCCATCATGAAGAGGGGTAACATGAAAAAAATTTCTAAGTAAAAAACAAAACTAGACCCCCTTAAATGCGCTCAACATGAGAAGGGGTCAAATGCGCCCAAGTCACCAAGGTGGAAATGCAAAATATTCTAAGTGATGGCAAATAAAAGTAGGCCCCCTCATATGCGCCCAAGGGATAAGAGGTGAGAGAATTTGGCGAAGTCATGAAAACAAAAGCACAAAGTGCTAGATGCGCCCAAGAGAAGCCCCCTCATATGCGCCTAAGGGATAAGAGGTGAGAGAATTTGGCTAAGTCATGAAAACAAAAGCACAAAGTGCTAGATGCGCCCAAGAGAAGTTGTTGAAAGAAATTTTCCAAGTCATGAAAAATGACATGACCCCACCTCAAATGCGCCCAAGAGAGAGAGTATGGGATATGCAAACATTAGTGAAAAATATTTTCAAGGGTGAAAATATTAAATGAACCCCTTCCAAGTGCGCCCATGAATATAATAAAGTTGAGAAATATTTGTCTAAGGGGAATTTTTTTTGAAGTCTAGGGGTCTTGAATATTTTCTGAGGGGAGTAATTTTGAAAGAATTACGCCTTGCCTTGTGATTTTAAAATGGACACTAGACTTATAACTGATAAAATTTTCTAGGGGAAATAAAATATTTCTAAGGTAGATAAAGTCTTCTAAGATAAATTTTTCAATGGCGCCTGATGGATGAATTTCGTTGAAATGCCAATGGGGTGAAATTTTCGAACATTTGAAATAATAATCGTTGCAAATTGCCAGAGGAGGGAAAATTCGAACTTCTGTAGAGTAGTGGAGGAAGAATTATATGAGTTTGCTAAAATAGGTGTTCTTCTAGAAGACGAAATATTCTCAGACTCAGTTATAAGAGCTATGAAAATTTTCATTTTTCCTCACTAGCTGCAAGTGCAAACTTGGGACTTTGAAGGTGAAGAAAATCGAAGTTGGAGAGAAGTTGTTGAAGGGAGCAAAGAAATTTCTAAGTGTTGAAGAGATATTAATTTTGCAGGAGAAGTGTTGAGGTTTGAAGTCAGAATTTTAGTGCTGAAGGCTTTTGTTTTTCGAAGTTTGCTCCATATTCTGGTCATCACAAAGTTAATTTATTTTCTAAGTTAAATCTCTAACGAATATCTTGTATTCTTGCAGGATGGCTGAAGTAAACATGGGAGCGACTGCAAGAGCAAACAAGGATGCAAATGCTGAATCCAACAAGGCTAATGCGTCCAGGCAGGCGGTAATAAAGAAACTCAACAAGCCATTTTGTAACAGCCCGACCCTTCAGTAAAATTAAAATTTTCATAATTTACATCCTACAAGTATGTAAACGTGTTAATCATGTCATTGCAATAGAAATTTTTTTTCTTTTTCTTTATTGACAAAACATGAACAAATTGCCATATTAATATGCAACAAAGATTCCATTTCAATATAATAACTTCACAAGTACACGAAACAAGATTACGTACCTTAACTAACATAGCTCCAATGAGCTTTAGAACAAATAGTTGTAAGAAGGTCCAGGAATCCGTCCTTTCAAATCTTGGTACATCGGCCGCTTGCTGAGGAGGAGAAACATCACTCGGGCGCTTTTCCGCCAACCACGGACTTATAATGCGGTCCCCCGCACGATCATTTTGCAATGAACGGCCCTCCCTTCGAAGAAGAGATTGGTTGGGTAACCTTTAACGACTACCAACTAGACATAGTGCTGTGATCCTACAAAGCTAGATTCCGTGCAACCGACAATTCTTGAACTAGGATGTATTTCGGGATCACGATGAACTGACAGTGTAGTACTACAACTAAATGGTTCCATACACTACTTTGGCCAAAGTGTTTACATTCAATAAAGAACGCAAGTCATTTGTCATATACACTAGCCAGGGTCAATTTGACTTAAGGCTTCCTTACTTCTACGCATAGGTTAGTCTATCGGGGTATCCGTACCCTAGACTTCCTACAACAAGTTAACTACTAGAAAGGAGAACAATTTAACAAGTACTCACAACTATCTCCCTTATACGGGACTTTCTCATCCTAGGAGCTTTTAATAACTTGACTAAGTTAATCTTTAACTAGTTGTGATCGGTAACTTATTAAATACCCTCAATTCATCCCCTAGTATTAAATAGTTATGTACAAGCATATACTCCATATATGGAGCCAATACAATAATGCAATTTTACTCTTCAATGGACCAGTAAATCCGTCTATTAATTAATATAATTTACTCTTCAATGGAACAATAAATCCGTTTACCAATTAATGCAAGAGTTAATAGTATAGAACATGCATTAGCCTTCCTATTTCCCAAATTTTCCACTTGTTTAATGGTTCAACAACACTTCTATATTTAAAGCAATCTTTTTAGAAATTCTTTCCAAGTATACCATAAGGAACGACCTTCATTCCCTATTATGTTTCAATGAAAGTGGACTTTTATTTGTAAACTCTTCTAGACCAAAGAAGAATAGCAATTTCATGAAAAAGTAAAAGAGTTAACATGCCTGAGAAGAGCTTTCCACATGTGTTGATTCGGTGAGAATTTGCTACACCTATAGCCTCCAGCCAAAGGACTTCTTAGCAGATTAAAAGCTCACTCTACGAAGGATGAACACTCTCCAACTAAAAACTTTCAGCAACTCTCAGTCCAGTCTCTAACTCTTCCTCAGAAATTAATTACTTGCTACAGCTGAAGGTAATCTCAACTTCTTACTGTGAACTTAGAAGTGAAGAAGAAAATAACAGGGGATGTCTCTCAGCAATTGGTAATATACTGTTCTCAGAAAATATGTAAGGTTTCTCTCAGCAATTGGTAATATACTGTTCTCAGAAAATATGTAAGGTTTCTCTCAGCAATAATAAAGCTTACTCATAGCTCAAACAGGGAGAGTCACAGTAACTGGTAAATGCTGGTAAAAATTCACAGTATCTTTCACTCTCAGCAATATAAAATAATTTAACCAAAACAGGGAATGATTATAGAAGCTAAATAAAATGACAAACTTGGATTCTTCAAGTCATGAAACCTTGAATGGCTGGGCGTCCATTTATAGGCCCGAAGTGCAACGGATTTCCTCTTATGAAGGCATGCCAAATGACAACAAAGAGCCCAGATATAGTAAAAATGATACCTGGCGGATCTTTAAACCCTAAGTCACCAAAAATGAAGGTGATTCGACTTCCTTTAAGCCAGCAGATCATGAAAAATTCAACTCGAAACTGTAAAACGCCACCTACAGGTTAATGCGTATTTCAACAGGTAGAAATAAGTGTTAGTTTAATGAGAGACTAATTCCTAGGCCGGATGGCGTCCACACACCATTTTTAGCGAATTTATCTCAGTCGTTTTTGGTTGCTGTGGCCCTAGTCGCACAATTTCTTCCTGCGCGGTTTCCACGGAAATGGCTTTCTACAGATTTTTAAAATTATATTTCGACTTTACCTTATTGAAATATTTTGTATTTTACAAATATTTAACTCATTTAATATATTTCGATTCAAAGAGGTATTTACATATCAGAGAAAATCGTCATTTTTAAGAAAACGTTATTTTCTCTAATTCATGATATAGTCTCATTTCACTATTTTAAATTTCACTTAAATCTTTTATTTAAATACATCTATATATATTTTATTTTATTAAAATATTTATATAATATAGTTTTACTTCACAATATATATTTATGTATAATTATTTAAATTACCAATTTAAATAATATCGTATACATATCTTTATTTGTAAAAACTATATTATATTTATATTTTAATATAATATTAAATATATAAATATATTTATCTTTATATCTACACATGTATATACATCTACATTATACGTATGTATACTATGAACCAGTCAATACTATACGTAATCATGTATATGTATATATATGTGTATTTATAAATTCAGAGGTTATATACCGTCACAATATATTTATAACAACAGGTTAGCTGTGATACGTTCATGTGTATATACTTATATATTTACCTTACGTATAAGTATTCATAAATACACTTTTATCAACGCACACGTATGGCATATCCATCTGCTCTAATACGTTGTATCGACATGAATGCACTTATGGATACTTGTACATATCGTATTCATATGTATATATATACACGTACCTACCTCTAACAAGAAATATTATTCCACCTAAGATTATACTGGCAAGCATCACTTATTTACACATTCAGAAGAAGTTACGACTCCTAATGATACTTAAACAAGCCTACAGATGACTTACCCTTAACCACAACAATGACTTAGCTTACTCAGTCTATAGTTTGTGTGTGTATGTCCAATTGGTACTCGTTATTGCTTACCCGACCAAGTTCCTCCCCGAGTGATATCTCTCCTCTGCCTGGAGGTACGAACCTGCTTCCTACACACCATGTCACGACAACGGGAATCATATGCTCAAAACAAAGCAGAATACATGAAACATTTCAAAAGTTAGATTATTCATAAATCAATAACCTTATATTCTCCTTTATGCAGTATTTCACCAAGAATAACATCAAATGAAACAACATTCATATTGAAAACGAGGTACAAGCATCATTAATTTACCTTCAGAATTCACATTTACTCTATCTAGTAATGGTAAGTTGTAACGTCTCAATTTGGGATGTAACACATTTCTTCTTGAATCAAAGTTTACTTCAAAGCTGGGAGGGTTGATTGACACAAACCTTGGCTCATTCAATCTGGGAGCACTCAGAAGTCGAATGTACGAGCTAGGAGGCCACCCTCCATCAGTCACTGTGCACCATATTATGAAGAGTGGAATTTATTCAGCTGCTGGTTTCCCACCAGCCATTCAGTGTTTGGAATTAATCATGAAGTGCGCCAATTGTTATAGGCCAGAGCGAAGAATGATTGTTTCTCTTGATGGCAAGTTATTTGCCAATCTCACACTTGATGCTATTGGAGAGGCATTCAAACTTCCCACTTTTGATAGGATGGTGTACAAAACAAAGGAAAGAGCTGAAAAGATGTACGCCTCCTCTTTTGAAAGATGTGCTGGGATGATTAATTCAATTTGGATGCAAAAACCCAGACCTACTCGCACCAATCTTCCTAAGTAGATTATATTGGATGATGTGAAGCAAGAATACTACGACTTGATAATGATGCTCAGCAGGGTGAATGGAAGTCCCCAATCCTATATCTTCGAGCCATGGATGTTCTATTTCATCAGCATCGTGTTGGAAGGAAAAGAATGTGTTGATTGGGCAAGGATGATAAGCGACAATTTAGATGAGCAGTTCAGACACCTGAGAAGAACAAAGATGTTCTACATGAGTTCATATGTTATATACATGTTGGCTCAGATGACCAAGTATAGAGGAATAACTTACAAGGAGCCAATTGGATGTGGTCCTGAGCAGTTTAAAATCCACGAGGCTTGCCCATAGTTGCACCTGACCAGCACCGCCAACTACAAAAGGGTGAATGGAGCCTTCACGATGCATATAACAAGGACTCTTTAGTGGAGAACTCAACAAAGAATTTCAAAAGAGGCCCGGGAGCTGATCGAAGAGTACGGATATTGGTTTATCCAATTTCCGAAGTTCACCTATATTAGGCTGCAAGGGTTTACATCGTATTCGTATAGATTACCGAGGTACCCCACTGACAGAATGATAATGTTAGAAGTGTCTAGGAAGCTCATTGCCTATGACAAAATTCAGAAGAAGAAAAAGAAAGGAGGATCAGACTTCCCAATTACCATTGGAAATTCAAATGAAGTTTGTCCCTCGTTATAGGTAGCCAAAGAAGCCGAGGATGAGTTGCAGTTCTTCCACCTCACATACCACACCGGCAGGCAGGATTTCGATCCTTACAATAACATTAGAATGGTGCAGAATGTGGAGTATAGGCACAAGGCTCATATTGAAGATTTCTGGGCTAATGCGGTGGACGATGCTGAGATTAGGAGAAGGATGTTTTCCAGGATACCATTGAACATGATTAGAGAGTGTGAGATTTTTCCAGTTCCAAACCAGGTGGAGGAGGATGTGAATGTTATGCAGCCTGATTATGAGACAGTGAGAAAAACAACAGTTCCTCTTCCTGATTGGTCCAAGCCAAAGAATACAGGTTTGGATACATTGTGCATACCAGTGTTGACATTTACAAGAAATTGGGTGGAGAGGCATGTGAATAGACTGAAGAGTAGGTCAATCTCTCACCTACAAATTGATGGGTGATCGGAGGCCGCCAACAGTTAGAAAAAGGAAGCAAGTCACCCAAGCTTTAGAACCACGAAGAGAGGAACAAGTTCAGCAGGCGCCTCAAAGAGTTGAGGAGGCATCATCCACGCAATCACGGGCTCGTTCTCCAAGTGTATAGGAGGTCTCATTGTTTGCATATCAAAGAAACAAATTGAATGAAGAACAAGAATTGCAGGAAGCAAATCAGCCACCCCATATGGAGTCAATTGGTCAAAGTGTCAATGTGCCTAGAAGAGACAACCGACAGGAAGAAGAAGAGGAAACAATCATGGATACCCACTTCTAGCAGGAGATTGAGGCAGCCTTAGAGGATGAGACTATTGTAGGGCAAGAGGCTCAAGTTTCGGGAGAAGATACCCAACAAACAAAGGTTGATGAGCCTCATCAGAATGTTAATAGAGAAGTACGTGAAGAGGAAGTGAGAGAGGAGCAGCCACTTATCGTTTGTGATCCGCAACAGGCAGTGCCAGATTGGCTAAGGGAAAGATTGAGAAGGGATCCTATTGAAGAGACTGACCTGACGATTGAGATGGAAGAGTTCCTCAGTAGAATTAGCGCATTGCCAAAGAAGAAGGCCAAAAAATTCTCAAAGATTTCTACGGATGAGGATGGTTCTCGCACACTGCATGTAGCCGTTCCCAGGATTGAGTGTGATCGAGATCATGCTGTTTCAAAAAATTATGTGATCACCACTATGGAGTTAGGCCACCCTACAGGGGCTCAGATAATTGAGTGTGACAACTCCTATTAGGTACTCAAGGACAGGTTGCTCCGAACCGAAGGAAAATACAAGCGATTGAAGAGGGAGCATAGGACTTTGGTTGGTTACGTGAAACACTTAGCTCGTCCATGTGGGCAGGAGAACTCAACAGTTGATCTTCTAGCAGAACTCCCAAGAGAATCGGTTAGCGGCCTGGAGGATTTAAATGCATCAACATGAAAATGCGCCATCCTTCAGTTGGAGTTAGGAAAATTCCTAAATGTTGATTTCATCCTCCTGCCTAGCTAAAATGCGCCCAAGGAAAAATTGGTGAAAGTTAAAATTTTTTCTAAGTATGAGGAATATCCTTCAGCCTAGGCCAAATGTGGCCTCCTCACAAAGCAAAGTATGTGAAAAAGTTTCTAAGTACAAAGTTTCGTCCACCTCCTATGGCAAAATGTGCCCATGCAACAAGAAGGTCAAATAATTCAAAAGAAGTCAAAATTTTCATCCTTCATACATGGCAAAATGCGCCCAATCTCAACAATGAGGAGTCAACAAGTCAAGGGCGTTGAGAATTTCATCCACCTCCTATGCTCTAATGCGCCCAAGTGAGGGCATGTGAAGACAAAAGGGAAGAAGCTCAAGGGTCATCCTTTACATCATGCAAAATGCGCCCATCATAAAGAATCAAAGATGCTTATCCAACTCACCATGCTATATGCGCCCATGTTTGAGAAGCTAAGAAGTCAACAAGTCAAAGCTAGGCGTTGGAAATGTTAATCCTTCACACATGCTAAAATGCACCCAAGTTAAAGCGTGTAAGGTGGTGAGTGGAAAATGAAGTATGCTAGGCGTGGTTAATATTCCTCATGAAGTGCCAAATGCGCCCAAGTGTGTAAGGTGTTGAGGGTGAGATGATTAATGCCAGGCATTGAGAATGTTCTCCATGGTGAATGAAATGCGCCTAGACTTGAGAGATGATAATTGCTAAGGCGTGGGAATTTAAATGTGCTAGGCGTGGAAATTTAAGAGGACATCCGTCGTAATAAGCTAAATGCGCCCAAAGTAATGGAAGTGTGAAATGAAATACAAGGTGGTGAATAAAATAAAGCATGTTAGGCGTGATGTGATGTCCCCATCCTAGTCAGCGCAGCTGGTGACGAGGTTAGCCTATTATTCGATCCTCGTAGGCTGACAGGAGTGTGCAGAGGATCATCTGGGGTAGTTACTCAGTGTTTGGTAGCTCCAGTTTTGCAGTTGTGTCAGGTTGGGCCTTCGCAGAATCTTCCAGAGTGCTTTTTTGGGAACTTTCTATTTTTAGAAAGTTAGGTCAGGCGGAAGCTGCTATTTTGGGCAGGGCACCTGGTTCAACTATTCAGCTCAGAGTCGACCCAGTTCAGCAGTTTGATGATCAGACGGAGAAATAAGGAGTATTTAATGATCTATTAAATATTTAATATTTTGACTTTATATTAAAGTCACTTTATTGAAATATTTAAATATTTAATTAAATTGGCCTGTTATAAAGTATTTATTATACTTTATAATAAAGTATTAATTTTTGACTTAGTGAATATTTAATATTCATTTAATTGAGGCGCCATTTAATTATTAAATATTTCTCCTAAAGTAAAAGGGCGAATTAAATCATTTTATTAAATGATTATTTTAAATGGAGATTGGGTCGAATTTCTCAAAGGAGTATTTATTATTCAGTCAAGGCAAAATCGAACTATTATGAGATTATTATTCGACTTTGTCTTTTTGCTCTGAGCATTGGAGTTTGCAAACCCTAGGGTTTCTGGCAGACAGACGTTTCTGGAGAACGAAAACTCTTCAGAGATTTGGCAGACTGAGGCTGTGCAATACCAGCTGAAGCTTGCACTTGGTGATTTCACACAGGGATCACAAATCGGGCTTATCATTGATTCTGGCAGTGATTTATAGATATATTCATCATATAATAAAGGCGACTTAATCAGAGATCATTCATTAGTGTTCTAGCACAAATCCCAAGGAGCCGTACTTTATCATTTATTGCTGTACCTGGCCGTACCAGCAAGGGCCGTACTTTACTTCTCTGGAGAAACGCCTTCATTCCTCAGATTCTGGCGATTGGATCTAGGGCGCTTTGGTCTACTGGAGATTTGCATTTATTTCTGAGCTTGAAGATTCTTTCATTCATTCTGGCCGTACCATCCTTCATTTACTGTAGGCGCCATCAGGTTCTTTAGGAAATAATTCATTTCTTATTCATTTATCAATTTTTCATCATTGTAAAAGCTCTAAAAAATAATAAAATAGTGCGCCCATGTTCTCTGAGCATATTTGAGCTTATTCCATGAAGTTTAGAATTTATTTGAATTTATTTGCATTTTAGAAGAAAATCGCAGCTTTTAGTTCATTTGCTGTACCTGGCCGTACCATGTTCTCTGAGCTTTTAGTGCGCCCATGTTCTCTGAGCATATTTGAGCTTATTCCATGAAGTTTAGAAGGCACGAAGTATGGAATTGCAGCACCTCGCAGCAAGTTCAATTCAGGGTCAACACCATACACGAGGCCCAATAGGCCTTTTGATAGAAACAATGACAGGAATAAACCTTTTGACAGGAGAAAGGATCAACCGGATCCTAAGAGACAGAATGCACCACCATTTGACAGGGAAACGTTGAACGAATTGCGTAAGAAAAAGTTATGTTTTTGGTGCAAGGCACCCTATGATGAAAAGCATATATGCCCACTTCGTCCGAAGGTCAAAAATAATCAAATGGAATGGTTTTACGAGGGCGAAGAGCAATCTGATATGTTAGACCAGCAAGCTGATTCCGAGCCTTCAGATGATGAGAGGTCCGAAAATGAGGGTGAACATGAAGGTGGAAGGAAGCTACAGGAAGCCCATCTGACTAGCCTTCAGAGAGATGGTTCGTTTCGACTTCGTGGGCTCTTAGCAGGTTAGAAGGTGATCACATTGTTGGATACTGGTGCTACACACAATTTTATTGATGCACGTTTAGTGGAGAGGCGTGGCATCTAGACAGAGGCTTTCGAGGGTATTCGAGTCAAGGTGGCCGACGGATATACTCTCAGGTGTGACCGAAAGATTACTGATCTTCCGATGAGACTGAACAACTATGAATTCAAAACCGAATTCTATGTTGTTAATATGGGGGATACAGATGTGGTGTTAGGGATGGCATGGTTGCACAATTTGGGTGAGTTCACACTCAGTCTGCGTGATATGGAGATGAAATTCAAGGTGGATGGGAGACCACATGTCATCAAGGCCATTAGAGACAGTAATCTGAGGATGGTTTCATTCAGACGGATGGAGAGGCTCATTCGTCATGATATGGTTGACTGGGCAGCAGAGTGCATGTTGATGCCAGCCCAACAGGAGCAGCAGAAGGGTGAGTATCACCCTGACATACAGATCTTGAGGACTAAACACTCCAAAGTGTTTAGTGACATCCCACCTGGTAGACCTCCAGACAGAGGCACAGAGCATATTATTGAGTTGGAGGAGGGCGCAAAGCCCGTTATGATCACTCCCTACAGACATCCGAAACGACTCAAGGATGAGATAGAGAATACCATTAATGAGTTGTTAGCTATGGGCCATATCAGACCTAGCAAGTCACCTTTTGCTTCATCGGTTGTATTGGTGAAGAAGAAGGACGGATCACTTCGGATGTGTATTGATTACAGGCAGCTCAACAAAAGGACAATTAAGAACAGGTACCCTATTCCACGCATTGATGAGCTAATAGATGAGTTGCACGGAGCCGTCTTCTTTACGAAGATTGATTTGAGATCAGGGTACCATCAGATTCAGATGAGGGAGCATGATATTGAGAAAACCGCTTTCAGGTGTCATTGCGGTCACTTCGAGTTCTTGGTTATGCCCTTCGAGTTAACCAATGCCCCTGCTACCTTTCAGGCAACTATGAACAGGGTTTTCAGTGCTCAATTGAGGAGATTTGTGTTAGTCTTCTTCAACGACATTTTGGTTTATAGCAGGTCATGGGATGAGCATCTGGCTCATTTGGATGCAGTCTTGGGTATCTTAGCAGATGAGTCTTTCTATGCTAAGGAATCCAAGTGCGAGCTCGGTATGGAGGAGCTGTTATATCTGGGGCACATCATCAGTGCCAAGGGAGTGAGTATGGACCCCGAAAAGGTCCGAGCTATAGTCGAGTGGC
>VDFB02385085.1:0-35461 GCA_007258455.2 Sequoia sempervirens | reverse complement strand
TAGTGGAACTTTAGTTAACATTTCCCTTCCTTACGCATTGCTCCCAGCAGAGAGGGACTTCTCCTCTTTAAATAACGAAGAAGTGTTGCAAAACATTTGAAATAGCTGAATGTTTACAATCAGCACTCCAGAGGTGCTAATTTAAACGCCAACATAACTAACATCAATTAACTGATCCTAACTGAAAGTCCGACCTCCTCCAAAAATATCTCTAAGGATGAGATAAACATGCTTAAAATCAGCAATTAGAACTCAAGACTAATGTCGAGTTAACTGCTACTTCTGACTCTATCCTCGGGAATAACTACGGGATCTAACTGACTGTCTACTCCAAGCAATCACGGGCTATCACCTCGTCCAGAATCTAATTGATTGTCTCATCTTCTGGCACCTTGACGCTATCCATGATGATAAACTGCCTATTCAACTCCTCACCATCTTTGATCATCCTCTGCCATTCTCTAACCTCTTCAATTGCCTTGTTGAAACTAGTTGTCATCACTAAGAAGTGATTCAACTTGGACACCACAAGCTCACCATCAAGACCATCATGCACCAAATTCTAGAATTCAGCTTGCACAACATCAAGATCAAGGAAGACACCATCTCACATTGATACTGGAAAGGGACTACTTGGTAACTTTGGCGGCTTCATAACTGATGTGATGGCCTCTATTTCTTCTCCAACTTTATGCTCTAACGCTTTTGACGCTCCTGAACTCGCCACACACGCAGAATTCCAACAGTATTCAACCCTCTAACCTGGCCTTGGAAAGGCTATCAGCTATACGAGGTATGAAACCTGTTACACCCCGATTGTATAGTTACTACTGCATAGGAAGCACAATGTAATGTTTGAATCTTTTTGATGAATAAAACAATTGTTCTTGTGATCAAATTGAATGTATCCTGATGATTATCTCATTATCTGATACTCCTATTGATGTAATTCTTGAATAAAAATAGCATATAAAGTTATGGAATAATGTTGTTCTAACTTTCTACGATGCTTTATGTATATTGCCTTGGTTTTGAGCAAATGACTCCCGTTGTCGTATCATGATGTGCAGGAAACAGGTTCGTACCTCCAGGCAGAGGAGAGATATCACTCAGGGAGGAACTTGGTCGGGTAAACAGTAACGAATACCAATTGGACATACACACACAAACTATAGACTGAGTAAGCTAAGTCATTGTTGTGGTTAAGGGTAAGTCATCCATAGGCTTGTTTAGTATCATTAGGAGTCGTATCTACTTCTGAATGTGTAAATAAGTGATGCTTGCCAGTATAATCTTATGAGTAATATTTCTTGTTAGAGGTGGATATGTGTATTTGTATATATACATATGAATACGGTATGTACAAGTACCCATAAGTACATTCATGTCGATACAACGTATTAGAGCAGATGGATATGCCATACGTGTGCGTCGATATAAGTGTATTTATGAATACTTATACGTAAAGTAGATATATAAGTATATATACAAGTATACGTACCCGCAACTAACTTGTTGAATGAATATATATTATGACGATATGTTACCTCGGAATTTACATATACACACATATTTATACATATACATGAGTACGTATAGTGAAAGTATGCTGACTGGCTCACAGTATACGAACGTATAATCAAAAATGTAAAAGTATAAACATGTATAGATGTAAAGTTAAATATATTTATATATTTAATATTATATTAAAGTACGTATATAATATAGTATTTACAAAATATAAATATGTATATGAGATTATTTAAATTAATAATTTAAATAATTATACATAAATATATAATGTAAATTAAAACTATGTTATGTAAATACTTTAATATAATAAATATATATATAGATGTGTTTAAATAAAAGATTTGAAAAACAAATGGAATTTAAATCAACATTTTATTAATATTCAAAAGAGAAATGAGAATTTAGGAATATGTTGATTTTCTTTGAAAATGAGTATTTCATTTGAAAATCGAAATCAAATATCTTTGTTATTTCGCCAAAGTTCAAAATATTTCCTGTGACTATTTCAAAATGGTGGAGTAAAATAAATTCGAAATAAAAGCCATGCCCGTTAAAATGGCGGATGAAGTGAAAAACGCGCAGGAAGAATCGCGCGACCTGGCCAAGCAACTGAAAATGGCCGAGTAAATTCATGCATAGCTTAAATGAGGATGTGGACGCCATTGAAACTGGGAAATAGTCTTTTTTTAAATTCGTCACATAACCTACCTGTTGAATCGCGCTAAAACCAGGAGGTGTCACGTTTTTGTGAACTAAGCATGTGCGAATTGAAAAATGCATCATTGCTGTCAGTTAATGGAGGTTGAAACCCTCTCCAATAAGCAACACGTTTCTTCTTTGAATCTTTCCAAGCTCTGTTGGCAGCACTGGCACCATAGAAAGAGGAAACAGTTAAAATTCCAACTCTATATAAACCTGCGAATGTTCATTCATAACCCACGAATTTACAATCAAGAAATTCATACTATTTAATCAAGAGTGTGGAGCATTTTTCAGTTGAGAGGGAATTCGCCATTAGTGAGAAAGACTTTAGTCTTTAGTTGTTAAGAAAGTTATTATGTTCGTATTGAGAGAAGCACTCACAGAGTCTGAGAACAGCAGCTTGGAACTGTCAAATTGCTGAATTGGGAATTTGCTACAGAGTCAGTTGGATATCATTTGGTGGTAGGCAAAGAGAAGAAGTTTACTCTTTTCTCCAAAATTCTAAGGAAAACTCTTGCCAGGCAGTAAGCTCTTACCAGGCATGTCAACCTTTTCCTTTCTATGCTTTCAGTAATTCATGTATTCAGATGTTATTCTGTGTCTTGTCCTTTGACTGAAAAGAACTGAGACTGAAAACTGATTTACTTAGAAATAAATAAGAAAGAATTAAAGTTTGTCAGCATAAGATAAATTGTGAAATAGGATGTTTTATGCATGTACTCTTCTATTGGTTTTTGCTTTCATTAGTGTACGGATTACACTAGGCAACGAAAAGAAAACTGCATAATCTGTATTGACTCCATATACGGAGTATATGCTTGTATTTAGTTACTAGATATTAGGAATGAATCGAGAGCATTTAATGAGTTACAAGTTACAACTAGATACTAGATAACTTAGTCAAGTTATTGTACCCCCTAGGATGAGAGTATCCTGTATAAGGGCGTTGGTTGTAGGATCTGATTAAAATGTTCTCCGATCTAGTAGTTAGATTGTTGTAGGAAGTCTAGGGTACGGACTACCCCGATAGACCAACCTACGCGTAGAATAAGATAGCCTCAAGTCAAGTTGAACCTGGCTAGTGTAAGTGACAAATGGCCTACATTCTTCATTGAATGTGAACACTTTGGCCAAAGTAGTGTAAGGAACCATTTAGATGTAGTACTACACTGTCAGTTCACCGTGATCCCGAAATACATCCTAGTTCGAGAATTGTCGATTGCACGGAAGCTAGCTTTGTAGGATCACAGCACTATGTCCAGTTGGTAGTCATTAAAGGTTACCCAACCAATCTCTTCTTCGAAGGGAGGGCCGTTCATTGCAAAATGATCGTGCGAGGGACTGCATTATAAGTCCGTGGTTGGCGGAAAAGCGCCCGAGTGATGTTTCTCCTCAACATCCGACTGATGATCCAAGACTTGACAGGATAAACTCCTGGACCTTCTTACTTCCATTGGTGCCAAAAGCCTTCAGGCTATGTATGTATATTATTCTTCTTACTTTGTAATTTCATTTGGAATGAAATAATTAAAAGTTGCAAAAGATGTATCTTGTTTATGTTTTTGAAAAGAAAAATTTTGTCATTATAGCATTGTTCTTACTTATTATGATTGAATTCTAAAGTTTTAAATTTATCGTCCAAGTGTGGTCGTTACAAAACCATGTGGACTTTGAGTGACTACACCTACCAAATTGTTTGAATCAATCCTTCAGATGCACTTGATACAAATCTATGTCAGTCATTTTGATGAAATCAAGAATTAAGACCGATTTAGTCTTGACTTCAGTCTAAGTAAACTGCATTCTAAAAAACTTGCCTATTGACTGTGAACATGGCTATATTCTGACAACTTTTTCTGGAAAGCTAAAATAGCTTCTGGTGAGGCTAAAAATACCCTGTTGAGGGAAAAAAAAATTGAAATTTTTCTAAAACATGGGTTTTGTAGAGAATTAAATTCTAAGACAACCTAGATCGTCAGAAACTCGAAAAAATGAGTTTTAGCAACGCATGCATAGGCTTTCAGTCGAGAACTGAGGGGGTTTTAGGGTTTCCGAGGGCAATTTTTCCCAATAAAAACCGGCACATGGGTTTTGTAGGCAATGGAATTCTAAACCAACCCAGATGATTCAATTTTGGAAAAATTGAATTTTTGGGCCACATGCAAATAAATCTTCGGAAAAAAGCATAGTGTTGCAGAAATGGAAGTAGCAAGGCAATTTTCTCGAAAAAATCTAAGACATGGGTTTTGTTGTTGACACTGAAATATGTGAACCCAGATGATCAAATTCTGAAAATTCTACCATTTACTTTGACATGTGAGAGAAAACCTAAGACAAGGATAGAAGAATTTTAGAGATCGAAAATAGAAGTTATTATTCTGCCTCTGTAAAAGTCGCCTATGCTTGAATTCGATTTGATGAAGTATGCATGCACTGAAAAATGAAGTCTGAAAAATATATCTTCTGAACAATTTGGACCTGACACTGCAAAGAACACTGAAAAATATTGCCTGTAGTGCCTTCAGATCTTTGCTTGCTCAAGAAAATACATGTTTGCTTCCACCAATGATGTGAATAATAGGCGCCCATATGACTTAAATAAATTATTTCCTGAAGCAACGTGTCATAATATGCATGCAATTCCTAAACTTAGGCGCATCAATGCTAATTGGACCTCAATAACAGTTAACTGAATGTGAAATAAACCCTAAATAGGGCGCCACCTCCATGTATTTTAGTTAACAGTGCATGCAAAAATAAGTCACCCAATTGCAAACAAGAATTAAGTCCAAATGAAGTCGACTCATGTAATGTCGCTTCCTAAGGCAGCTCAAACTAGTCGAGGTTGATCTACTATTAGGGTTCCCATAGGTCAGCAGTATGGTTAGGGGACCCAACCGAAGGATGCAAAGCCTAGCTGGGAGTTTTACAAGCCTTTTAGTTTGGAGTTCAGTTGTTGAATCCCGGGATAAATTGAAAATATTAAATTTGCTTTAATGGTGTAAGAACTTGTGAAAAACAACAACAGGATCAAGAGACTAAACATAGTACAAAAGAGAGAGACAAGATGAGAGAATATGATGACTGTATTCTCAATATGCATGAAGATAGACAATGAAGATAGACTTGAATACAAGCATGTACAAGGCTTGCTTATAAAGACAAGCTAGGACACAATGAAGGGCCATGAATGAGACAAGTGTCCCAATCATGTGTGTGGTAGGTAGAAAGAAATAATAGATAATTCCATGAAAGGTGGATCACCCACCAAAGGTGGAATTATTAGGCCACGAAAAGTGGAGATAAAAAGGTAATAACTAGATCACACCACAAAGAGTGGAATTTCTCCTACACACACTTCCCTAAGTGTCGAACTCATATCTCTCAATGTATGCACAAACCTAGATGCAAGATGCAAATAACTAGGTGTCACAAGTGCAACCTATAATGATATGCATTCCCTAAGTAAGCTTAAGTAAAGTGTAATAAGTAAAATACTTATTTACACCAACAAATGGAATAATAACAGAGAATTATAAAGTGAATAGTGAAAAGTGCCCCCATCCTAGTGAAACAAAGTTGTTTTTAAAAAGTGGCCCTTTCTTTTGATGAGGAAAAGACCCTTGAGGAGGAATATTTTATTATCTTTTATAAAAAAGCTCATTGGAGGTTATAAAGTGAATTTTGGGCTTCTATTTTGGTATTCATTTGTCATTTTTCATATCAGCACTTGCAGGTTTGAGCTCTGGAAAAGGGTTTCAGTCTTCTAGGAACGAAAACTCCCAAGGGCTATTGTGAATTGGATGAGAACCCAATTCACCTTTGAAGAGGACCTACCTTGGGTCTTCGTTTGGGGTTCATTAGAGGAGTTTCAGGTGTTTAATTTTCAGACCTGAGTTTGCAGTAGTGTTATATCAGCATAATTCTTCAGATCAAGTGCAGCCATTGATAGATCAAGTCTCAACCAGGCCAATACTATCACATATTTGCATTCTACTTGTTGGTTGTACTATTTTGGCATTATTGAAGGAAGATTTCAGTTAGAGTTTCAAAGAATTTACTGGCAATAGGCAACTAGGGTTGTAGAGGTCAGATTTATTGATTTTAGAGACTGTTTGGGCTAGCCGTACCCTCCTAAGGGGCAGTCGGACTATCATCAAGGGAAGCCATACCATCTTGTGATGCTGCTAGGGTTTGGATAGCGTATTGGAGAGCTTGATCTGATTTATAATTTTGTACTTCTTTCGAATTCCATCAATAAAATTCATGTGCAAGATAGCATTGGACTCAAGGTATGACTAATTGATGAATGGTGTTCCTAAATCTTTAGTTTTACAATTTTATGTATTGTTGAAAAAATCAAAATTCAGTAATTTATTTCAGTCATACATATGCTTGCACTCTTGAGTTGAAAATCCATCTATTGCATTCAATTAATTGGAAAACCCCAAAATCAATCATTGGCAATCAAACGTATTCAAAAACAAACATTCCTATTTGCTGGTCAAAGATTTTGAAAAAAACAAAAATCAATAAATTGGATCAGATTGGGGTTGGGGATCTTTCAGTGGTATCAAAGCCTAGAGCCTGCCAGCCTATGGGGAAATTCAATTTGTTTCAATTATAGGGAAGTTCAATGGCTAGAATAAGAGTGGGAGATTGATACCTACTTTCCTTCCTGCCTCACCAACGAAGGAAAAAGTACCTTCAAGGAAATTTGGGCAATCTAAGGTTTCTTCTCCAACTACAAGTACAAAGTGAAGACTTCATGCTATGGAAATACAAGATGCAATTATGAGCAACTACCATAAGTATCGCTCTCTTCCTCAAAAGATACAAGACATGCTCTCTTTCACACAATTTATAGGTATACCAGATGAGGAAAATGATAATTTGGTATCTACAAGATGATATCAGCAGCAAAGAAAGAAAGAAGAATCAAACGATGTATGTGACTCTGGCAATATGGATTGGGAGCCTAACCATTCATGCTCGAGTGACGTCGACAAAAGAGTGGAACCGGACTTCTTTCATTCCACTCCTAGAGACCACTTTCCATCCTTTTAGGAGATCCAACATGAAGTAAACATATCCGATACATATTATTTGCAGCAAATAGGTCATTTGCAGCAGTGTGATCATGTACCAAGGGAAGTCACACGTGAGGTTATGGTTGAGGCTTCTTGTGCTCCTACCATTCAAAAGGAGAGTTTGGGTGTCCACATGATGGAAAATCCAGAAGAAACATCAACAGGGGAAGCAAGGAGCAGCAGTATAGAGATTGGGTCTATTTCAGTTGATCTTCATCCAGTTGATCCTACAGAAGGTAGAGAGGGAGAAACAAGGGAGCCTACAGAACAGGGTTGCATGAGTATCCTAGTAGGCAGCATGGAGGTTATGCTTGGGGACTCTTTTGATAGTCCTAAGAGTGGTCTTACCTCTCTGCATGAGGATAGCGAATCATCATCCATTGAGACCAATTTTTGGAGTGATGATGAGGAGTTTGTGATGGGAACTAATGCTGCCTTAGTTCCAGACCAGCAAGAAGACACTTCGGAAGAATTTCTTGATGAGAGTTAATCTCTCCATTGGCAGCCCACTACTTCAACTAATAAATTTACCTTTGTCCCTAAGCATGATTTCGAGAACCAACTTAAGGTTGGTGAAGATAAGATTGTTGTAGTGCTGTCCCATTTTGATCATTCCCATAAGTTGGTGGGAAATTACCTATGGAAGGTCCAACTTGAGGGGAGACAGTGGCATTGAAAAGGCTTCATCTATTTTTGATTTGCAAGCGTTTAAGACAAACATGGAATCTCTGAAAAATATTTTTTTAGCCCTTCTTTCCGATAGAGATCACCTACTTGATTTGGGTGTCATATACTCAGATGCATTGAGGAGGAAAAAGGAAGAGGTTGATCAACTCACTACGGAGCTAGTGAAGACTAGAAAATCTTTGAAAGACTCTCAAGTGGCTCCCCTTATGGCAGAAAATCAGATTGACGAGTTGAGTGTGGAGTTGAGTTTGGCTCATGCTTCACCAAAGAAATCAGAAAATCAGTCTTCTATTGCAGCCTCTTTGGATGGCCAAGAATCTTGTGTTGTGCATGAGATTAAGGGACAAGGAAATGAGGAAAAAGAAGAGCTACATGATGAGGTTCAAGAAGGCAATGATGTATGCTCACATTATGATGTTGAGGCAGCCATGTGCATGATTTAAAATCAGTTTTAGTAAATGAACATTGTTGCTGATTTGAAATCAGATTTAGATGAAGAAGAGTTACTCCTCATTAAGGGTCTTGAACTTCATGTTGTAGAGGCAAAAAATCCACACAATGATGCCACTTGCAGCCATGTAGTCTAAGCTTTGGTAGAGAACATGCATGAATTGTAGCAGGCTACACCTCTTGGCTTATTTCTTGAGGATAAGTATTCAGCAGTGGAGGAGGTGGCATGAATCTTAGGCCAATATGATAAGGTAAATAGATGGATTGAGTACCTCATTGGGATAACTCAATCTGATGGGGCACTAGATGGGCATAAGTATGGAATCTTGGCATCCAACTTACACTTGGTTAGACATGCACTTGATAGGATGACATTTGATGCCA
Organism: Sequoia sempervirens; assembly: GCA_007258455.2. Lineage (NCBI taxonomy): Eukaryota > Viridiplantae > Streptophyta > Pinopsida > Cupressales > Cupressaceae > Sequoia > Sequoia sempervirens. The sequence continues at coordinate 26,615 of VDFB02385085.1, read as the reverse complement.
TGCAGTTGCTTACAGATAGAGGTTATGCTTTCATGCTTGCTAGGCAGTTGTATGGAGCACCTGTGAGGGAAGAGGCGCAAATATCCACTCCCGTTGAAGTTGAGAGGGATGAGGTATCTAGTGGTAGTAGTGGATCTACTACCATGGAGGATACCTATGACATGGCTACAGGAGTAGAGTAGGTTGAGACAGTTTTAGTTAGTCATGGGGAGCAGTCAACCTGTGTTGAAGCAGTTTTTACACCCTATGCTTCGAGTTTTGAGGCTCCTATTTAGGATAGTGTTGATTTCGGACTTCCCTTGGAGTCCCTTGGTGCATTTCATAGTGATTTCATTGTGAGATTCACACATTCCTTTGTATTCAGCCCACTTCCGGATGAGTTGATGCTCCATGTGACACATAAGAGTGGGGCGAATATGTGGTATGAGGTGCTCCCTTCTACAAGGGATGGAACGATATCTGACAAAACCCCTTTACCGCTTCTCCGGGATGGATGTATTATTGGCACACGAGATAGAGAGGCAGGGTTTGATCAAATGGGATTCAATGATGAGAGGAATCAGCCCTCCACAGTTGCATTTATTAGTGCAAGTGGCTTTATGAGTTGGTGTCAAGAGCACTCTTCTTCCAGCCTTGGAAGTTGGAGTATTTTGGGGACACCAACATTTGCAAATGAGTTAGGAGATACTCATCTTTCTCTAGCATTGTTTGGGTTTATAACCCATAGGCCTAGTGATCAGATGCATTGATGGTGGCAGTTGCGACATAGAGTGACAGGTTTTGTCAGGGATGGAGGATACCGTTGTTTCTAGTTAGTGCAAAGAATTGATCTTAGTGCATTCCACCAGAACATTTGGGATCGTGGCAACTCGTCAAATTGTGACTTGGTTATTGTCCCTGATGGAGGCAATAGTATTACTCCATCACAGGGCAGTGATTCAGGTAGATGGAGTTGTAGCCTATCAAGGTTCATTTGGGTCCCCGACATCGATTTGAATGCACTACTCCATCAAGACCACAGTCCGTTGCTTCACTTTTTCCGCCATGATATTGATTGTATTAGCGTGGGGCAATTAGAGATTTGGTGCAGGTGGCCTATCATGCATCACAGAGTGATGGAGAGTGGTGTAACTAGTATGCCTAGTTACTATTCTTGTATTGATAACCCATTGTTTGAGATGGGTGATTATAGGACTTATGACAATCCACTTTTTGGGTTGGGCAGTGATTTCCAGTTTGATGTTGGTGAGACTGCACTCACTGGACACTCAAAACTCCTTGGTGTATGAGTGTTGTTAGACATGGAGGCTACAGGCCACAGAGATTTGGGAGTCAGTTGACATCTTCTTTTGAGTGGGATACTCTCATTTCCAGGCATGATGCTATTCCTTTGGCAGAGTGTGCAGGGGACTTTGTTGGTCCATCGGCGAGCAGTATTATGCCTTTTGGGGCAGCAAGTAGCTAGGTGAGGATCGCTTCTCAGCATGATCCGCTATGGGTGCATGGTGTTTGCATGGATTCCATGAGGTTGCTTCACAGGTTATGGTACACAGATGTTACTATCAAAGTGGAGCAGCAATGTGTTTAGTGTTGGCTTGAGGGTTACATACGTAACTAGGTTTCAGGACAGCAGAAGGCTTGGGTGCGATGGTTGTCTTTGGGCGAGTATTGTTGTAATACTATGCATCACATGTTGACTAGTATGACTCCCTTCTGAGCATTGTACAATTATGATACCTTATCTTTTGTGGACTTGGCGTTAGGTGATAGCAAAGTTATCAAGGAGTATTTGGTACAATGGAAGGACTTGTCGTTGGAGGATGCCACATGGGTAGGAGAGATGATACTTCAGCATCTGGCTTTGTAGTTGCTCGGGGGCATGCAATCCCGGGAAGAGAGGACTGTAATGTCCCTTCCTTAAGTAGCTTAGACTAGTCAAGGTTGGCCTACTAGTAGGGTTCCCGTAGGTCAGCAATATGGTTAGGGGACCCAACCAAGGGATGCGGAACCTAGCCAAGAGCTTTATGAGCCTTTCAGTTTGGAGTTCAATTGTTGAATCCCGGGATAAATTGAAAATATTAAATTTGCTTTAATGGAACAATAAAAGTGAATGGTAATAGAGAATTATAAAGTGAATAGTGCAAAGTGCCCCCATCCTAGTGAAACAAAGTTGTTTTTTAAAAATGGCCTTTTCTTTTGATGAAGAAAAGTCCCTTGAGGAGGAATATTTTATTATCTTTTATAAAAAAGCTCATGGGAGGTCATAAAGTTAATTTTGGGCTTCTATTTTGCTATTCATTTATCATTTTTCATATCAGCACTTGCAGGTTTGAGCTCTGAAGAAGGGTTTCAACTTGTTTTTAGTCTTCTGGGAATGAAAACTCCCAAGGGCTAACGTGAATTAGACGAGAACCCAGCTCACCTTTGATGAGGACCTAGCTTGGGTTTTTTGTAAAGATCTCGACCCGAAATCTCAGTAACACAAACAAATTCCTAAATAACTCAACACCTGTATTAAGTGTGATTCAGACACTTCATTTAAGCTCGCACACCATTTAGTATAATAGAATCTTATAACAATGCGAAATCTCTAGAAATCAGTATGACCCAAATATGTACCGACAAAAGAAAGACTAGGAGAATCGGAAATAATTCAGATGTCTATTGATATTTATTATATAAAAAAAAAGAATACACAGATAGTGGCGATATAGAGATCTCTTGCATCGGTCTGGAAGAAGCCTTTGAGGATGCAATCGCAATGCCTGAAGGAATTGCCCAATTCAACTGATATATTCTCCGCTGCTAGATAAAGCCAAGGGAATGGCCTTGATAACTTTGTGAGTGCTGGCAATGACTGAATGTTGTGGATGCGATCTGCAACTTGAACTCGTGATTTTCCCATAATGCAGTAGGCTAAAGAGATGCGGATGGCGAGACCTTCTGGCTATCCAACCATCGCGTGAGGAATGGTGTGCCTACTCTTGCGATCATGAACCCCACTCTTAACCATCCACCAATTCCTTGTCACCAGTGTTGTAGGTCCCTACAAGATTGATATCTAAGTTTAATAGTAATGACGGGCAGATGAATGGAGATGGGAAGACCACAGGCGGAGACTACATCCCACCCGGAGGATGCACGCTACGCGGCAACTTCTTCCTAATTCCATAATCTCCCAAAGGCGGAAGATCCAGCATATAAACAGGAGCCAACATGATGTCGGCCCGGCTAGAGCAAAAACACACTTTAAATCTTGGCGCCGACAGGAGAGAGTCGGCCAGAGGATAATAATTTTAAATATTATTATTTATTTATTAATAATTTTATTCAAAACTATTATTATTTATTATTATTTAATATAATTTTCAAAGTGTCTAAAAACACTATTTGGTGACTCCAAAAATTTAGGTCCCAGTTAAGATAGGGACATGACATTTTCGTTTGGGCTTCATTGCAAGAGTTTCAGGTGTTTAATTTTCAGACCTAAGTTTGCAATAGTGTTATATCCAATGTTCCACGGGGACGCTCCCCCCCAGAAAAACCACCCGTTTCCGAGATGGGGAGACTCCTAGGAAATGTCCCTCCACCGTCCCCCCGCCGTCTCCACGTTTCTCCGTCGTCCCCCCGAAGTCCCCTTCTGGGAGACTTCAAGGAAACTTCTGGGAGACTCCAGGAAAACTTCTGGGAGACTTCCAGAAGTCCCCTCCACCCAAGGAAACTCCAGGGAAACTTCTGGGAGACTCAAGGGAAACTTTTGGGAGACTCCAAGGAAAATCTGAGAGACTCCAGGGAAACTTCTAGGAGACTTCCAGAGGCATCAAGCCATTAGCTTGGAGCCATTTATTATTAGTATTTACTATTTTGTACTCTTTTTTTGAAGTTTGAAGTTTGAACATTGATGATACGGTGATACTTGATTGTAATTATGATTCATGAATCATGATTATGAAACATCTAGTTCTTGTTGCATTTTCCAATGTCTATATTTTCATTTTGATTTTCAATGTTCAGTGGTTCACTAGTTCAATGAAATGATATATCATTGCAATTTGTTATTGTGTTTAAACTTTAAACTTTTAAGTTATAAGTTTTGTTTTCATGTGTTAACTTTACTTATTCCTTAGGCTTCTATAGTTATATAATTATATTGTTATACATCTTTTTATAACTAATTTTTCTAGTACTATATGTATTTCAGCGCCACCCCCCTGCCACCATCCCCCCGCCGTCCCCAAACTTAGGCCCCCCGTCTCCCATCTCGAAAACGCATCCCCCGCCCCCCGTCCCCATCCCCAAAACTCCATGGAACACTAGTTATATCAGCATATTTCTTCAAATCACGTGCAGCCATTGATAGATCAAGTCTCAACCAGGCCAATACTACCACATATTTGCATTCTACTTGTTGGCTGTACTATTTTGGCATTATTGAAGGAAGATTTCAATTAGAGTTTTAGAGAATTTACTGGCAGCAGGCAGCTAGGGTTGTAGAGGTCAGATTTATTGATTTTAGAGACTGTTTGGGATAGCGGTACCATCCTAAGGGGGGCAGCCATACCATCTTGTGATGCTGCTAGGGTTTGGACAATGTATTGGAGAGCCTGATCTGATTTATATTGTACTCCTTTGGAATTCCATCAATAAAATTCATGTGCAAGATAGCATTGGACTCCGGGTATGACTAATTGAAGAATGGTGTTCCTAAATCTTTAGTTTTACAATTTTATGCATTGTTGTTGAAAAAATCATAATTCAGTAATTTATTTGCCATACATATGCTTGCACTCTTGAGTTAAAAATCCATCTATTGCATTCAATTAATTGGCAAACCCCAAAATCAATCATTGGCAATCAAACGTATTCAAAAACATTCCTATTCGTTGGTCAAAGATTTTGAAAAAGACAAAAATCAGTAAATTGGATCAAATTGGGGTTGGGGATCTTTCAACTCACTGAAGATTAAATATTATTTAAATTGAGTTCTCAACCTCCATCTTTTTAGGACGATTCATGCACTTCAATTCAAAAGTCAAAGTTTGACTTCTAGGCACGACCTTTACAAACTTAGAAATTTTCTTGAAATTTTCATTTGCAAACCTCACCGAAGCCCATGTTTGATCACTGATTTTGATTGACTGATGTCTCCAGAAGACTGGCTAACAGTTTCATTGAAGAGCAAGATCAAAACTGACAAGAAACTCCTTGAGGCTACAAACCCTAATTCTGACATCCGAGGCTTCAAAATTCAAGGTGCCCCTAGCCTCCAAGGGCGCTTTTAGCTTCAAACAGTCAATTTTTCATGCATTTTCATCATTTTGAAGGTGATTTTGACCTTACTTCATCTTGTGTCCTTCGACGTTTGGCAAAACTTCAAAACTAACTGATAGGCTCACTGCGAAGCTGAGCCCATTCTGATCATGAGCTCTTGGAGAGCACTTTTCCTAAAAACATCATCTGCTACCTGAAAATCATGGGTGCCCCTAGCCTCCAGGGGCGCTTTTGTTCCCAAACTTTGCCATTTTTCAAACTGGTTGAATCCACACTCAATCCCCAGTTGCAGGTTGTTGGGAAGTCCTCTAACCCAGCTGAGGTATGCAATAGAAAGCTAGAAGTGTCACGAACAAGATGAGTATCTGAGATGACCAAAAAGACTGCATTTGAGGCTTGAAAACCTTGGGCACCCCTGGCCTCCAGGGGTGCTTTTATTGTTCCCTTGACATTTCTAACCATGATTAGACCTTATATTTGACTCCTGATTTCGGCAGTTCAACAACTCAGATTAACCCATTGACAGATTTGTTGCGAAGCCTGATCAAGTCTAAGACAACATCCTAGGTATCATTTGGTCAGAAACCTTTATCTGGGACCTCAAAAAGATGTTCGCCCCTGGCTAGGAGGTGCGCTTTTCTGCCTAGTGTTAGTCATTTTTCATCTCTCTCATTTCTCGTTCAATCCCCTGTATCAAGTGCTAGACAAATCTTCCAAGCTGGCTAGTAGGCTCATCGCGAAGCTAACAATATTCTGGAGAAGTCTTCTTGGAAGTGACAAATCTCAAAAAGTTGATCTGGGCCTCTGAAATTTAGGGCGCCCCTGGCCTCCAAGGGCTCTTTTGCTCCAAAGTTAGAAAAATTTTGATGATTTTCATCTCGGAGAAAAATCCCCTCTGTGACGAAGCATCATTTTGCACATATCTCGCCATAGATTTTTCATTTGATCATTTTAAGCTTAGATTTCGACACCTAGTCTCTGTCCATCTGCCATTAACGACCTCAGAGGTCCTAACTTTTCACTTGAAAAAGCAAAAACTACCCACCAAACTTAAACTGGCTTTTAACTAAATTTGACTTCACTACTGTGATCATGAAATGAAATAAGCCAATCAAAAAAAATTTCAATCAATTCTAACGAGTTTCAATTTTTAGGGTTTTTGGCCTAAAAATGGGGGTCCAAAAACCCTAATTTTCAATTTTTCCAAATTTTACCAGTATCTTCTTGACATCAAACTGACTAAAAGCCCTTACTTTATTTGCCCAAAAACTATGTTTTGACATCATTTTAACAAGGTTTAGACTATTTTAAGCAAAATGCCTTAATGAAGCAAAAAATTTGGTTTGGGTACAACAGACATTGCACGCTCATGGGCTTAGATGGGTTGAGTAGTTTACAAGCACCCTTTTCAAAGCTTTATCAATCCAAAATACGATTGATTGTTAGGATGGATTCAAGGAGTTTCAATCATAAGAGGGATGGACAAGGCAGCATGGATAGGGAAAGCAGATACAAGCGTATCCACTAAGTAGGCCACCAAAAGGGTGGAATTGTCTTGGTTTGGACGTTCCTGTCGCTCGGGGCCAAGAGGTGGGTTGTCTTGGTTAGACACTGTGCACTCTTGGGCTTAGATGGATAGCTTCGGGTGGACTTATCATGCTTCTCATCCAAGTCCTATTATGTTTAAACTTCCACTACGCATTATGGATATTGGTAGTTTATATAGTCTTGAAATAGTTATGTATTTTTGCATAGTAGATAAGGCATTTCTTATATATGGCTTTGATCATATGAATTATATTTCCAATATTATCTAACATGATTGTAGGACCTAAACCAAGAATTATCTTGCTTGACGTATTTAAGTGGTAAGTTATACCCTAGCTACATTAAACTTGTGATTCTAGGGCAAGATTTAGGGCAATCCCAAAAGGGAACATTTCAGACTAAGACACACAAAAAGGAAGAGACCCAAGCAAAAATGACAATGCAAATTTGGGTCCCAACAACACCTTTGACAAGGTTTCATTTCCTTGACATTAAAAGATTTGCAAAAAATTTGTATACTATTTCAAAGAACATCCAGCTTGAAGATTTAAATGTGCGAGAGGAGCAACCTGAATCTCCAAATAGCAATACTCATTTATGTAAATATGCTTATTTGAAAGACTTTAGAACAAGAAGCTCGATACAAACTGCGAAGGATTCCAGAAAAGAAATAAACAACAATGCAATTTCATTAATGAAGCTAGACAAAGTTATAAAGGATAATTCAAATTTACAAAAATACTCTTCTAAGCATCACTATTTCTGTAGATATCAATTCAAGGAAAGAGGAGTTCCATACTAATGAGGAACAAGACAGAACGAGGTTTTCTAGATCAAACTAATAATTTGCTAGATGTCTACATGTAGCTGAATCCGGAAACTGATTCAGTTGTATACAGTTTCTCCAGGTCCCTTTAATTTTGTATATTTGACTGCATTATAGACCAGAATAACATATATATTCTTACTGTTACTCAACAGATAAAAAAACATTTTTAAACAGATCACTACTCCAGCACAAGAGATCAACGCTTTTGCATTACAAGAAATCTAATGCCCTAAAATACATAGTTATGAGAAGGTAATATGTCAATCTCGCTGCAAGCATTCAGAAACTCGCCATTTTATAGCATATAATGGAGTCAAAGATGATTTCAAGGATGAACAAAAGATAAAAACACAATTTTTCCATGTGCCTTCTAGTTCTCTGACTCAGAATTTTCCTTGTTCTTATCGTTCTGTAAGTTGTGTGAAATAAGGAAGTATTTTACCATATACGAAAGAAACAAATATACCTTTTCAATAAAGTTGATGTAACTGGAAGCTCCACCTTTAAATTGTGTTCCACCTCCAGGAAACACAAGGAATTTGCCAGAGATTTTAACCCAATTCTGATCCTTCTTGTATTCCACAAGCTTGGTATGAGGAACATTTTTTAACCATATCTGCAGCAAGAAAGAGATTAATTTTCAGGAAATCAAGTACGAAAATATGGAAAGCTTTCACCCTGTCTGGTTGTTTTTTAAGCTCAGCTAAAGATGTATAGGCCACAGCTATACAACTTAAACAAACATGCTTCAAGAGCTAATTCGCATGCACGAAAATCCATTATTGACATGCTCAACATGGAGATGAATTAGTAACTAGAATAATTATACAAATACGAACAGCAATCGTATAATGATATAATCAAAACTTAAACATGTTTCCAGAGTTAATTTCTCTCTTCTTGTCATCATATGCAATAAAGTCCACAAATGACATGTTAGAAATGGTGATGCATCAGTAACTAGAATAAATATCCAACTATGAACAGCAACCAGATTAATCAAAATTTATGGCATAACCATTACCAATCTGGTACCAACAAAAATCAAGCATGAAAGCTACGATCACCAAGTCAAACACTAGAACCATTACGTTTGCCCCTTGTGCATTAATATAGTAAATTATTCAAAGATCTCCATAAGAGACTCGGGGAGGAATAATAGAGTTATTACAGTATAACAGTTATCAGAAATGAGAATATATATTGCTAAAAGGTGAGAGCAATGTGAAAAAAATTGCTAATCAAGGATGAAGCATCACCCAATTAAGAAGGTTGAAGCCACTGGGAGATGAAATGCAGATAAAGGTATCTAATAGAAAACTAAAATTTGAACTGCACGCAGGACTTCTAAAACTAGTTTCATCCAAACTTCCAATTTTTGTGTACTTTCAACATATGCAATGATGGAAAGTGTATATCGTAAGTTCTAACTGATGACTAATCAGATTTACTGTTAAAGGAACTGGCCAAAACTAGTTTGACCACAACAAGGACCTATCAATTTGGCAAATGTAATGCGTAAGTGTTTTAAGTGTAATATAATGTACAAATGGTTTGACTTCAGATAGTATTTTTCTTTCTATACTTTTCAATCTAATAAAAAGGGCCTAGATTTTAAATTACTTAGCAATCGTCCTCATTCTTATAGGCTTTCACACATCATTCTTTATATAATCAGTGTTACCCCGAGTTTCCGGGACGGAGACGGCATGGGAAAGTGGGACGCATCCCTAACTCCCCGATTTTTCAAGCCAATTTTGGGGATGGCTAGGAGATGGCTATATAAAATATAGGGAAATTTTAAATATTCATATGAAAACATGGATGAAGCATGCATATATACATTATAGAACCTTAACATATAGCATTTGTGTTCAGGATTTATTATCAATACTCACTATGCATTCAGAATTCAGAATTCATTGTCAATATGCATGTGATATTAAAAAATAACATACAAGTTATAAACTTATAACAAAATAGTATTGAATGCTTTAAAACTCTCCAATAATGAATTCTATGATGCTATTCCAGCACCTGTCATTGACCTTGAACATTTACTAAATGAAATTCTATCTGTTCAACCTGAAAACTTATGAACTATTATACAAACTGGCCTTTCAAGAACCAAAGAGCACAGAGATCTGCAATACATGGCCCCAATGATATTAAACATTGACAACAATGTATCAAGTGAAATACTTCAACAGTCGCCCAACTATTTCAGGCTTTTACAAGACCATACTTTTCTTAGAATAGCTGTCTAGTAATGTACTAGATAGAAAGAACTATAACCCCCCAAAAAGCATTTTGAAAAATCCTCAATTATACAGAAACTAAATTAGAGAACTTTGTGGTTTACATTCTAACAATCAAAAGGCTGTTTGTCAAATGCAGTTTTAATGAGCTTACATCGTCAGGAAAATTTTCATTAAATCCTGAATTATTCAGTAATTGAAACAGAGCTCAATGGTATATATTCAAAGATAGAAACAGTAGAACAACAACAATGTGCCATATCAAAAGAAGTTATTGTCCATATGAAAACTTGGTTCAATGATATTTCCCATGTATGAATGCTATAGCTATTTATCTAAGTTACCGGTTCGGTTTTGGGTTTGGGTTCGGGTTCAAGAACCCGGTTCGCAGTTGGGAAATTTTTTTGGGGTTGGGTTCGTTTTGGGTTCGGTAATACAAAAGATATAAAAATCAGAAATATATACATATTTGCAGCAGTAATTAAGTTCAAAATACACCACCATATTAATAGTCAAATAACATAGCAAAATACACCACCACTTTATACTCAAATGTCATAGCATGGACCAAAAACCATCAGACCTAGAGTCCAAAATCCTTCAAGAAGGCCAGGAGACACCCCATCTACTAACACCAACAATAGCATCAGACCCTTGTCTTCATGTAATGAAGAACCAATTTTTTCAAACTTGAGATGATCACAACAGCACCAAAGTACCCGTTAGGGTTAGCTCAAATCAAAACCAGCAACTGAAGGAAAGAGCCTCAACGCCAAGAATGTGCTTTCTGACCCAAGCTAGGTAAGAAGCTACCATATGGCGGAGTATCACTAGTAAAGAATGCAGTACTGGAAAGTAAACTCAACGCCAAGCATGTGCACTCCTAACCCGAGGTGGGAAAGGCGCTACCATATGGCGGAGATTCTATTAACAATGATGCTATGCAAGTAAAACAATCTCAACGCCAAGCATGTGCATTCCTAACCCGAAGTGGGAAAGGCGCTATCATATGGCGGAGAAACAGAAAGCAAATACAATGTAGACTGAGCAAGGGCTAGTCTCATCCACAACCGTGGGAATGAAAGTGATTAAACTGAAAGTAAACTAGGCGGCATAGCCATCCTCTTCCACTAAAGTGGGGATACAAAATGTAAAGTGCAGAAAGTAAAAGAGCTGATCAGTACTACTGATTCAGCGTTACAATATGATGAACAATCTGCAAATACAATGAGATATAGATAACCAATGATCTCCAAAATGTTAGGAAATGAACTCCAAACAAGTACAAGCTATCCAACATGTGAAATATAGCAAAAGGGACTAAAATATCAGGTCTGATATAAAATTGCAGCAATCAGAAAATTCATACCAGCAAGCCCTAGAATCACCAAAATGCTCATAACTTCGTCAAAACACCTCCGAATGATGTGGAACTGAATGCAAATGAGAGCTAGGAGTTGAACAACCAAGACCAAGCCAAGAAACTCCTCCAAATAGCAGTGATTTATTTATGCACGCTTTCCAATGCAACCTCAAAGAAGGTACGACCTCCAGAAATTTTCTACTAGCAAGATAAAATCCAAGACACCTCTAAAAAATCTGAAAACTTGCAAGGAGGGGCGCCCAAGGTAGACTAAAGCATAGGGCCAATACCCAGAACCACCAAAAAATCGTGCATGGACTTATGAGCAGATTTCTATTTCAGCAAAACCCTAATCAGCAAATGCAAAAACTCACAAATCTCTAAAATCTTCAACCTTGATGCTCTGTCTGCTAGTCTGGATGAGAAGCAGTCTCTGAAAACTTAGCTAGGTGCTATCTTTCAAGCACGAAACCAAGAGAAGGAACTAGGAGGCATGCATTCCTCGAAGTAAGCTCTGAAAGCATTTCAGCAGCATAACAATATGACAAGCAACAATAGATAATCCAATTGAAGGCCAAGTCTCTTATTTATAACTTTTTTTGTCTCCAAATTCAAATCTTCTTTTCCCTCCAATTAGGGTGCCTAAATGAAATTCACTTTTCACCTTTTCTCCAAATTTCATTTGCATTTCATTTCCAACCCATATGTGGAAATATAATTTAATAAAATGCAAATATATAACTTGCAAATATTTCACTAAAAGATTTAAGTGAAATATTTAATTAAACTCAAATGTCTCCAAGCTAGGTGTCCCCTTTTGCCTTAGCACATATTTCACTTAAATATTAATTCATCAAATAAGGCCTCCAAAATGTTTAATTAATAAACATTATAAAAATCACTTATCTCTCCAAATCGTCCTCCATGCCTTAGCCAAATATTTTTCACTTAAAACATTATTTTTTCATCAAATATCAAACTTGCCAAAATAATCACCTCAAATGCTGGAGACCACTGCTCAAGCTGACCTGCCAGAAATAGCCATTGCATTGAACTGCTGAACTACTACTAAAATATAGCACTGCCAGAAATAGTACTTACTAAAAATAGCATACTGCTAAAAATAGTAAGTTGTTCCAAACTCATTTTCTCCACATTTTGAGTAGCCGTCGCAACTTACTAAAAATAGTAAGTCCGGAAAAGTCATCTGATTCAGTTGCATGTCACACCATCGCGAAGCTCTCTGAAAACCCAGAAGGAATCCAGAAGCCAAATTGGAAAACTCCAACATGCAAGCCTCCAAAAAGCAGCCGAGAACGCAAGTCAATATCCTGTCATGCATGTTACCTCATTGCGAAGCTCTCCAAAAACCGAAAGCTTCACCAGACATGCGTTAGAAACTCTCGCATGCAAGACCTCAAAACCTCCTCTGAAGTGGAAACCCTAATTTTCATTTCAACTTTAGCCTATGAGTTTCCGGAAATAGGCTAAATCCAAACGAAGAGTGTAGGGCTAAATTGGGGACATTACACTTCACTTTTCAGCTTGCCACACCAACCATCACCAACAACCACTTCTTGCTTCAGCATCAACTCCCTGTTGCACCAGGATTATAGAGACTTTCAAATTTAACACCATGATTAATTTTAGACCTTTTCATGGCCCAATTCAACATACCTCTAAGTAAAGACAACAATCTATGAGACACCAACAGATATTTGATCACCAATTGTAGATCCTGGCAGAAGGAGGTAAGCTCCTCAATATCACCAATAATTGCTGAAACCCCCTCTTTCAAGCCATTGATTTTTGACTCAAATGCCACGGTAATAGATGGAGTTGATGCACCGATGCCTTCTCTTCATCTTCTGCATCAGGGTCATCATCTTCTTCCACTTTTGCCTGCTCTGGAAGGAGCAGAAGAAGTTCAACCCAGTTCCTAACCTCTTTTGAAGTGATTGCTATTTCCAATTTGGCACAGAAATCTGCCACAATTGCCATCCTAGTTGTCATCCTAGACCTCAAACTGGTAATTGATTTGTCCAAAAGCATTTTGGTGAATGCAAACCATATTGACCCTGTAATAGGCACCTGAAAGTGAAATTTTTTATCAATGGTTCACAACTTCAAAGCACAAACAATCGGGAAGGCCTTATGATTGTCAACAAACCTCCTATAGAAAAACGATCCATATAATTAGTATCATCTGTAGTTCGACTATTATTGACATGTTTTGTATGAGAAGTATTTTACTTCATGTCTATTATCTATGCACTTAATCATAATGTCCACAGGAACAAAAACTATCCTTGGTACCTCAAACCGGTTATCACCAACATGAGCTTTTTATAATGATATGTGCCAATGACTGTGAGGCTTCTCTTTGCCACTAAATTGTAATTTTACCTTTTATCTAAGACAATGGTAAATCTCATGACTTTTATTGTCTCTACAATGGTAAATTCTACCTGGGTTCGAACCGGGTTCGAAAAAAACGGACCCTGGCCGGACCCACAGTCAAGGTTTCGAACCCTAGTCGAACCCACAGTGAGAAATCCGAACCCAGGGCGTATTTGATCGAACCGGACCCGAATTTCGAACCCGGACCGAACCCGAATCATACCCGGGCTTCCCAAGGGCAAACCCGGTAACATAGCTATTTATTGATCAAACCAACCCACCAACTTAACAGTAGGATTAAACAAAAATGATTGAGTCCCAAGTTCGGGTATCATGCACATAGACATGGCCATTCATAAATATGATAGCATAACATGCCTTTCAAAGAACCTCATCAAAAAACATCATTGGACCTAATGCAAGCAGAACATCTTGTTAAGATTTTGAAGAACACCATGTATCAATCATGAGATTGTTTATTCATACAAACATGATCTGCATGACAGAAATTTATGGCCATATGAAAAAACATAAAGAAAATGTTTTTTTAAAAGTGAGTTTTTTTTTTTTTTAAATGGCTGCCTGGCGCTAGGGACATTTGGCCATCCCCAAGATGGTCGGGGGACGTCCCATATGTCCCCTACCATCCCCGAAATATTCCGAGCCAAATTTTTTCGATTTTTTACAATTTCAAATTACAAGCACCCGTTAAGGTTAGATGATAAACCAAAACGTACTGAAGCAACTCTAACCAGTATGTACACCAGGATCCCGATGTGGGCAAGGTGTGAGCATTGGTCAGAGGATCTGAATCAAACTGCTTATGCAAAAAGCAACTCTAACCAAGAATGGCGCCGATGATGGCGAGCATATGGTCAGAGGATCTTCTACTCTAAATACTGAAAGGGAACTCAACGTCAAGTATGTGCTACCCAATCCAATGCGGAGTGAGGGGCGACCATATGACGGAGTGATTACAATAACAATGCTTGAAAGAGAAATGCTGAAAGCTGAAAACACTCAACACCCAGAATGTGCTTGCTAACCCAGAATGGGAGAGTAGCTACCATAGGGCGGAGATTTATCTATTACAACAAGAACTGAAGGAAGAATAAGTATTACAATAACGATGAGCAATAATAAGAACAACTGGTCAGTACTACTGCCAGCTTACAAAGATGTCATTGCCTGCAATATCAAGACTTAAGATGCTCTTTCAAATGATGCATTCAACAAGGAAGCTTCTGCAAAGTATACAATGAAATCTCAACACCAACCAGATAAGGAAGATGCAGATTTCTTAAACTGTCATACAAATCTGCACTTTTTGTCATAAAACCAGCAACCTATGAATTTACTCATATGCTCATAACTCTCTCATTTCTCACCCAAATGATCTCAAATCTGATGCAATAGACCCTCAAAATGATGGCGCCTAACTTAGTAATAAGAAATGGCATCTAAAAATGGTTATTAATTACTGACACGAATCCCAATGCACTCTAGAAAGTTCGGCCTTCAAGGAATGACGGATTTGCATTATAAAATCATAAGCTTCGTATTAAAATCTGCAAATATTCATGAAGGGGCGCCCTTACCAATAAGATGCAATGACACAATACCCAGAACGAGATTATTTTTGTTTTCTGATTTACAAATGAAAACACGGATCTGCTGTAGCTTAAAATGCAAAATGCTGAAACCCACTAATATGCAAAACAGATCTAATAATGCACAAGCTGAAACAATGCTCAAAACTAAATGCAAACTCACAAATCTATCTTAAATCACCACTAGTCGCTGTCTTTCAAGCGAGAAGCAATGCCCAAGCTAGGAGGCCTTCATTCCTCGAAGCAATCCCAAAGCCAATCCGGCAGCATAACATTCCTGTAGATAAAAGATGATGAAATGATGCTCAAGTCTTCCTTTTTATAAGTTTCGGTTGACTTCACGAAACCCTAAAATCCAACTCAATGTCCAAACCCTAGCTCATTCTTCAAGATGGCGTCCTTTTCCCTTTTAGCTCAAAATTCATATTTTAATTAAATCAACACCTTGATAAATGCGCCCAAATTAACTTGCTTTGACTTTGGAAAATTCATCAAATATTAAATATATCCTTAATGATGGCGCCACCCTTCAAGTCCACCTTTTAAAATAACATTAAGTCATTTGACTAGGCCAAGGTGATAAAATAACATTTAAATTATAATGTTATTTTTAAGTGAAATGAGCTCGACTTCCCAAAACTGCATTCTAAAGCCCGAAACTGAATACGCCACTTGAGTCAACTGAAGGAGAAGGTCAACTGCCTGATACCATCCTGTTTACTGCCAAAAATAGAATTTACTAAAAATAGTAAATTCCAGAAAATGCTCTGAATGAGATGAACATACCACTGCGAAGCTACTCTGAAAACCCAGAAAGAATCCGCCATTGAATCCACCAACTCTGACTGACCTCCTCCAAAAAAACCCTAATTTTACCTTGAGCTAGCCGGGTTTCGAGAGAAAAGACCAACGGTCACTAGAAAGGTCGGGTTCGAAGGGGACATTACAATCAGAGCGACCAACATCCCCGTCTGTCGGTAGCATCCCTCATTTTTCGAGACATTTCCAGATAAATAAGGCAAATCGAGTACACCTAGGGGACATACCCTGGCCATCCCCAAAACGTCCCTGAGACAAGGACAGGATTTAGGCCCGAGGACGCATCCCCAGGTAATATAGATGATAATCCTATGCAAAACAAATTAATGTTCTAACATTGACATAATGTTCCAAAAAGAGAACAGTTGGTGTTCTATGCATTAATGGACCATGCAACAAGTTATTGTATTTCCTATACATCATTTATGATATTCTAGATAACAAATCAAGAGCATGAATAACAAATCCTACATTTTGGCACTGTTGCATATTTGAAATAAGTAGACCGTCTCTATCAACATTAGGAAAGCAATCTTTATTGGAATTTGGGTTGAGGATCAGACTAAAGCTATTTGAGGAAGAACCATCTACAAAGGAAAGCCCTCAAAGGAATCCATCCATGAAGGAAAATTCCTTCCCACACTTTCTAGGGAATCACCCTAGGAAAACCCGTCCTTGTTGCAGTGCCAGCATAGTAAATGAATCAATAGCTTTATTTAAAAAGCAGATATAGATTCCTTGATAGTTTCAACTTTCTTATAATGGTTTCAACTGAAATTTAATTGAGAAGAAAGAATTATCTTACTTGAGGCCACTCTTTGGTGAGATCAACCATTTGATGATTTTGTGAGAAAGGAGGCGGAATACACATATCAAACAATCTAGGAAGTTGAAATGAATTATCCTGAAGGTAAGAAATCAAAAGATTCTCCAACACTACTTGCAAGAAGAGTATTGTATTGGAAGATTAACGTAGCATGAGACAATAAGAAAACCATACAATCCAAAGGTTGTGGATGGATGCAAGTAATATATTTTCATAAACAGCCTTAGCCTTCAGAGCCAATGAAGAGGAAGTGTCACAAACTATCCATAGTAAATAAATTTTAACACGATTCAGTTTGCTTGATTATCAAGAAAAAATGACAACATGATATTCAGAGGAGGAATACCAATGAGGATGAGAATGTCAAATTGACATTGTTGCACCTTAATGAAGAGAAAGGGTTGACAATTTGTTTGGCAAGTGACAATGCCAACAACTTCAATTGGAATGATAATTGGATGATTGTGGAAGCTACAACCTAGAAGATTGGGAGGATGCAATTATTTGTATCTCTCGTATCCAAATACCTAATGGCGTGTTGGAGATGATAAGCATAATTAAATCATACATTTTGAAGTTTGCATTGTTTTCACTATAATGCATGTCACATTCAAATCATAATCATTCCATGCACATTATCCAACATAATATATGTTTTCTATATGCTAGTAATGAATACTTGAGTTGATGAGGAAATACATAAGCAGGGCTTGCAAGCAGATGGGATTTCCACCACATGCGATGAGTCTCTTAGAGTGGTCTCCACAATGATTCTCTTTTAACTTGTAGATGTCAAAAAAAAATGAATAGAAGACTAAAACTAACAAGACACGCTCTATGGAAACATGTGATGGTGGCCAACCATCTCTAAGATTATTACATTATGATATGTACTCACATAAATTCATTATCATAAGTTTATCAGAATCTGTTCAAGGAAGATTGCACCAATGACCAAAGTATATTTGTAGATGGTTAAGTCTATCCACACTAGAAGGATTTGACCCTACTAACTCACTTAATATGATTTGTATATGTTTATCCCAAAGTCCATAACACATTATTTATTAATTTGAGACAAAAATGACAATGAACTACATTTACATTTGGACCCATTGTGGGAGTTAACATGTTCCACCAACTAGCATTGTGTTGGCAAGTGAATTGGCACTTGAAATGATACTTGACTCACCCAATGGAAAGTGGCAATAATGCTCCAACAATTAGAGAGATTGCTCGTGAAATAGCAATCTTCCTCTGCATTTGAGAGAGGCAGCTCCCTCATATGATATTATTTGGATTTTTAAATAGAAATGAAAAGAAACTTAAATGAGATCATTATCAAGATCATAGACTATGCATACGAGCTTTATACTGATTTTTAGACGTCAAAACGGTAACATGTTCAAATCAAGATACCAAGAAATGAAAATGTCCCAAATGTGATTCATGAAAGATTGACCATTTGCATTCACAAATAAGTTTTAGGATCACAATGGTTATCACCGACTTAACATACGAAAAGGTTAATGATAATGCATAGAAAACACTATGAATGCACCTTCAAAAATGCTTTCTATTTCTTTGTAGAATTGCACAATTCCAAATATCCATTTATACAAACTTGTGAAAATGTCAAAAGTCCCCTTTACAAAAGCATAAGCCTTGTATATTAACCTTTAATTGATTATTATTCTAATTTATTCTCATGCACTTAAGCTAAACTTAAGAGTTCTTTATTCAGTTAACTAAGTGTTTTCTATATTAACCTAATTCAGGATTACATTTACCCACCTCGAACCGAACCCTTGGTTCTTGAACCGACGCGGGATTGGCTTGTCAAACCTGCACCAGGTACACCACGTCTGTGCGAGTACCGTAATACCCGGGTACTCAGCGCGTCAGCGAACCCCTAGGAACCCACGGCCCAGCACTTAAAAAGTGGGCCCAAAAGTGAAAAAAAAACAATTTTTTAATTTCTATTTTGCCTCAAAACCCTAAAACGACCCAATATGAGGCCTTTCAACACTAAAACATTTCATTTTTACCTCTCATTTTGCTCTCTCCATATTTTGTGTCCATCTTAGCATTTTGAAGGGAGGTGATTGCATTTGAAGGAGATCAATTGTGGAGTGGCAAATAGCTTCTACAAAGGAGATTTAAGTGTTCAAGGTATGTATTTAAACCCTATTCTTCAATCTTTTGATGAATTTTTTTAAGTTTCTTAGTTTTTGATGAATTTTTTCAAGTTTGTGAATAAGTTTTTCAAATATATATATTTTTTTTCATTTTTTTTAGAGATTGCAACAATGGCCAGTAGTCAAAGTTCAGTGGGTGGGGATGGAAGCCAAAAGTTCAAAATTGATAAAGGATCTCCTTTATGGAGACATACCACACGAATTTCACAAATTCCTGGAGGTGGGGGGTTTGTTTGGAAGTGTAATTTTTGCAATGTACAATATAATAGCTCCTACTACCGAGTGAAACTTCATTTTATGGGCCCTGGTGGTAAAGGGATTAATATGTGTGTGGGCCCAAATAAGAAGGGGTTTTCTGCTGTACAAATAGCAGCATTTATAAAAGAACAAGAAGATGCTGACAATTCATTGCAAGAGGAAAACAAACTAGTTATAGTTCCGGAAAGAAAAAAACAACATTACCCACTCATCAGATAGTTAGGCCCTCTAGACATCCCTTCTTGTCTATACCCTCTACGGAAGAAGAAGATGAAGAACCAGAAACCACCACCCGCAAGGGAGGTCCATTAGAGAAGGCATTTAAAATGGAGGCAAGAGATATTGCTGAAGAAAAAATTGCACGTTGCCTCTATGCCAATGGTCTTCCATTCAACTTGGTGAGATCACCATATTGGAAGGACATGGTGTCAGCAATAAATAGTGCACCTCCTGATTTCACAAGTCCTAGGTATGAAAAGGTGCGTACCACCTTATTGCAAAAAGAGAAGAAATATGTAGAGGCCCAACTAAAACCAATTAGAGATTCTTGGGTTGAAACAGGTGTATCTATTGTTTCCGATGGATGGAAAGATTGCAAAAACCGTCCATTGATTAATGTTATTGCAGTGTCCCCCAAGGGGGCAATGTTTTTGAGGGCGGTTGACTGTGAAGGGGAAGTGAAAGATGCAGTGTTCATTTCCAGGATTCTCATTGACTCCATAGAGATGGTGGTTAGTGAAAATGTTGTCCAAGTAATTACGGACAATGCAAAAGTTTGCAGGGGCTGGGAGTCCTTTAATTGCAGGAGCCGGATAGAGCACATCTTTTGGACAGGTGCCTTTGTACACTCCCTCAATTTGGTGATGCAAGCAGGTGGCACCAATAGAGTGGGTGAAAAAAATATACGAGGAGTAGAGAATCCGGTGTTTGTGACAAACCACCATATGTCTAGCTTAATTTTTTAGAGACTTTTAACATTGGAATTGTTGAAGGTAAATTTTAAAATTTAATTTATTTGGTTTCATTTTATCATTTATGTCATGTTTTACATAGTGAATAAAATAATTTTTGCATTATTTTATATTTTAAATGTGTTATTAACTTACTATTAACATGTTCTTAGGTTCTTAGAGACCGGTTTGCATCTCACACAATTGTTACGAGGCGACTGTGAGAGGTGAAAGATGCATTAGGTCAAAATGGTTATTAGCAACCAATGGGTATATATGGAAGCAATCAAATTCAGAGAGGGCCCAAAAAGTCAGGCATTGATCTTGAATGACGATTGGTGGGATCGTGTGAATTATGTATTGGAATTCACCGAACCTATCATGTCTATGCTTCGGTTTGCTGATACAGATGAACCATGCTTGGGGATGTCTATGATAGCATGGACACAATGTTGGAAAAAATAAAAATAGAAATACAAAAAAAAGAGAATGATCCTGAAGACACCTTGTACAAAAGGGTGGAAGCAATTGTTCTTCATCGTTGGAATAAGATGACAACTCCATTGCACCTCCTTGCATATACCCTATCTCCGAGGTACTATACCACTGAAATACTTTCTATCCCAGGGAGAATACCGCCATATAGAGATGGTGAAGTTGCTAATGGGTATAAGACGGCATTTAGTAGAATGTTCAGTGATCCAAAAGTGCATGCAAGTGTCATGAGAGAATTTGGAATGTTTGTCACAGGAAAATCAAAAAATCATAATGCTTCTGTTGCTAGAGACCAATACAAAATGGATGGTCTTACATGGTGGTACCTCCATGGTCAAGATTATATGTATCTCCAACCTCTTGCAATCAAGATCCTCTCACAAGTAAGTTTTTTTTTTTTTGCCACTTGTATTGTAAAATTTAACACTTAACATTCTTGAATTTATCTTGCATTTTTTTATTTTATTTTTAATTTTGTTGGTTTTCTCTCCAGGTTGCAAGCTCTTCTGCCGCTGAACGGAATTGGAGTACATACTCCTTTATCCACTCAGTGAAGCGTAACCAGTTGGCTGCAAAAAGAGTTGAAGACTTAGTGTATATTCATTCCAATTTGCGTCTTCTGTCACGTAAGGATCCTCAATACAGGCAGGGGGCAGCGAGGCTTTGGGATGTAGCACCCGAGTCTACTGACTTGGATGCAACCATTCAGGATCTTGCTAGAGCCACTATGGATGATGTGGGGGATATTGATGACATATCACATGGTGTTGGATCCGCTTTGGGTTCAAATGATGATGATTTTGAAGTTGAAACCACTCAAAATCCAAGTCATGATGATTCTGACAATCCTTTTGATGATTGATGAGCACATGAACAATGAACATTGAATCATGTTTCAATGTTTCATGAACTACATTTTGTAATTCAGTAATTTTATTTGAATATTTATCAACTATCAATTGGCATTTAATATTTATCTTTGGCATTTGGCATTGATCAATGATCAAGTATCATACTATGAAATGATTTAGTTTACAATTCTATATTTCTCTTATTTTTTTTGTATATATAATACATATATATAGATTTATAATATATTAAATTATTAATATATATATATATATATACACGTACCATCATACCCAAACCCTAAAATTTGCCGTTACCACGTACCGAGGGTTCGTGCAGGAGCAGATCCCGAACCCGAACCGGTAGCAGATGTGCTGAGTGAGCTATTATTAGATCATTATGTCTCATCGCATGTGATGTTGACACTTGTCTTGATCAAATCCCTTTATGATTTAGGGTTGCTCCTTTATAGCACTCAACCCTCATTGTATTATCACTTTGAGATTTACTCCTCTATTCTCTCAAATTCTCAACCTTTGAGGACTCTTGTTTTCCTTGAAGATTCTTGAGGTTCATTCTGTAGCTTTTTCTTATTGAGGAATATAGCAATTCTTTGTTTGCAGATCTCTTGCGTGGAAGGTGTCTTTGTTCATTGTTTGATCATGTGGCTCATATTTTTCACAATTCTAACAATATATATAGGCTTTACCCGGTAACTAGCTCATAACTAACTTATAACTACACAAGTAACTACCTTTTACAATATTTGAGAGAAATAAAATAACTTTATTAAAGTCAGACATCTCTCACTGTCATAACCGCGAAAAGGCAGAAGACACATTTAATTATTATAATAATAAAAATGCATTTATCTTATATATCGAAAAAATACATTTAATTATTATAATGATAAAGATACATTTATTTTATATATTAAGCATTGTATTAATAAGCACAAATCTATAGACACACTATTATTAGTTATTGATCTAACCAAGGCCTATCGAATGCATTTGGAGACCAAACCATAAGTCACGTCCTAGGCAGAGGGTCGCGTCCAAGAGAGGAACAATCACCTCTATTCGTCACCATAAATAGGGCAAAGCGTAGGTTGTGGGAGTAAAAAGGAAAAAAGAAAGGAGAAAAGAGCAGATTAACGTTTCAGGTGAGTTAGCATCACTTAACATTTAATATTTGATTCCATGAATTAGAAGTAATTGTTGTTGTATAATGCCATCTTCTAAAATCTCCAATTGATATGATAATCCACCTTTGAAATCTGTATGCTGCCACTATTAGGCACGAATTCTGGAAATAGGCTTTGGGCATAAGCATTAGACCCCCTATTGGGGCGGACTATATATTGGTTGTAATTTACAGCATGAATCTCTCATGAAATTGGCCCTATTGATAATTGAACTACAGCATAATATGGGTGATATCTGTATTATCTAACTTGAGCAAATATTATTACTGTAAACTGTATGAATCTACACAATAGACCAGGGCATAGGATAGATAAATATGACTGTGTATTACATATACTTCTACAAGTTGTATGCATTTTCTTATGGTACAATCTATGAAGAAATTATAATACTCTGAATTTGAATTCAATGACTTCCAACAAACTATGTGATTTGGGCATGTTTTCCTACCAAGAGAGGTAAACCATGGGTTAAGTAGATTGCCTAAAAACCCCACTTTCAGTCCCTTAGGCCCAGACAAGAGATTGGGCCTTGCGGTCCCTTAGGCCCTTGACTCGGGATTGGGTTATAGAAGGTTGGGGGTAACACCTAGGCTTCAGCCCCATAGGCCCTGAACAAAAGGGATTGGGCGATTAGGAGGTGGTAGGCCTTAGGCTACTTAACATCTCCATGATTTCCTTCCCTTGATAAGATGCATAGCTCTCCTTGTATGTCTATGCTGCATTATGTTTACTCCTGATTTGTGGATATTTGATATTAATGCTAACATATAGGAATATGTACTTGAATTCAAATGGTGTTGCAAGTGATATTTTGAAAATTGACAGCTCCAAAGAACTCCAAGGGTGGGAATAGAACCATCAAACCCCTATCAGCCAACAGCCTTAGAAAAATCCAAGGGAATCTCACAGTGGTATTACTGCCATCTTGTGGGAAACTATGAAAACCTACCACCAAAGAGGCTCTAGGAGCAGCAACCTTGAGAACCACTTTGGGAACGACCTTATGGGTGACCCCTTAAGGGACGAACTTAGAACCTTTATGGAGAATAGTGAGAAGAAAACCCAAGACTTAATGGAGCAAAATGAAAAAACCAGCCAAGCCTTACTTCAAGCTCTCCAAAACTTGAGTAGTTGTAATAACAAAGAAGCCAACTCTAACCTTTCCGAAAACAATTTGTTCACACCCTCATGAGACATGAGCTCTACACCCACCCGACCACCCTTCTTGCAAAATGAAGAAGACCCTAGCAATAGGCCCCCCATAGTGGATGTTGATGAGATTGTGGAAGCCTACTATAGATTAGAACCTGAAAGAAGGGAGCTTGTACCTTTTAAAGACTATTGTGAGGCCAAACAAAGAGTCCTTCCTAGAAAAGAGGGAAGGGACCCAACTGATAAAGAACTTAAGAATAGGGTAATCAAATTAACCCTCCCCAACTTTGATGGAGAAGGAAAGACCACTGCCCGATCATGGGTTCAAAAACTAGATACCGATCTATCCTTGAGCCCAATGACAGAAGCAAATGCAATCAAGTTTTTCATGTTACATCTGACTAGGATGGCCCATGATTAGTGGCACCATGGTCTCATAACCCAAGGACGATAAAATGATTTGACCAAAGGCACCCGGAATGGTATTTTAGGGAACTCACTCAATTAAGGAAACAAGGTACTATAGAAAACTATGCCAATGAGTTTCAAAAGCTAGCAGTCACGATACCCGAAATTTCCCAAGAGAGACTCACATACTTATTCATGGAGGGACTAAGGGGATCTGTTAGAAACATGGTGAGTGCTTTTGAACCCACTCACCTAGATGAAGCCATACAGAAGGCAATGAAATATAAAGATAATTGGCCTAGAGACCAGCCCAAGAAGTCCACCTCATCCTCTAAACCCCCTTGTAGAGAAGGAAGTGATAAAAGGGAAGAAACATCTAGAACTTGCCAGTGGTGCAAGGGGAAAAGGGACAAAGATCACTAGTGTAAGAAAATGGAAGAGCTAAAGAGAAATGGACGATGCTTTAAATGCCAAGAGAAATGGGGGCAAGGTCACAGGTGTGGTAGCCAAGCCCACCAACTTGAAGCATACCCGAAGGATGAGTACCCCAACAAGAAGGCTAGAATTGAGGAAGAAAGTCAAGTAATGTTAGCTACCATCTCCCAAACCTCTAAACATAGTCCATTTCTCATCAAAAGTGCAATCTTGGGACAAAGGGTTATCACCTTTGTAGATAGTGGGGCCTCTCATAACTTCATCGACCAAAGGATAGTAAAACAAAGACAGTTACAAACCACGAAATTTGAAGGCTTTGAGGCAGCAACAGCCACAAGTGCTAGGGTGCAATGTACTACAATAGTACCCCAATTGATTTTTTTCCTAGGGGATCACCTCATCACAGAAGACTTCTATGTAGTTCCTCTAGATGTCGACATTATCTTGGGAACCCCATGGATCTACTCCTTAGGTTGTTTTATGTTTGATCTTCCAAACCAAATCATTCGTTTCCAACACCAAGGGAAAGAAGTCACCCTAAAGGGTCCACCCGGCGGATCTCCAAAGGTAGTCTCACATAAAAGAATGGAAAGGATTTTCAGGCGAGGGCAAGGAGAATGGGCCGCCCAACGTATGATACTTGACAAGAGCGCCACACAAGGGAAAACCATCCACATTGAAATCCAACCTATCATCAAGAATATATGGGCAGGTGTTCGAAGAGATTCCACCAGGCTTACCACCAAAAAGAGGGTTTGAACATACTATAGAATTGGAAGAAGGGGCAAAACTAGTTATAACCACTCCCTATCGTCACCCCCATAAGTACAAAGAGGAGATAGAGAAAACCATTAAAGAATTACTAGAGATGGGACATATACAACCCAACTCTAGCCCGTTTGCATCTTGTATGGTCCTCGTCAAGAAGAAAGATGTCACTTTCAAGATGTGCATAGATTATCAAGCTCTAAACGAAAAGACCATCAAAAACCACTACCCCATTTCCCGAATTGATGAACTCCACGGGGCAAGGTACTTCTCCAAAATTGATCTTCGGTCAAGATATCATCAAATAAGAATGAGGAAAGAAGATGTGCCAAAAACAGCTTTCTGATGCCACTACAAGCATTTTGATTTCCTAGTCATGCCTTTTGGGCTCACAAATGCCCCAGCCACATTCCAATCGTGCATGAACCACACCTTCCGCAAGCAGCTCAAAAGGTTCCTCCTAATATTCTTTGACGACATCCTTATATACAGTAAAACATGGGAAGAGCACCTTCAGCACATCAATGAGACCCTCAAAATTTTAGCGCAAGAATCATTATAAGCCAAAGCATCAAAATGTGAATTCGGCTTGGAAGAGATATTGTACCTAGGCCATAAAATCAATGCCCAAGGGGTGAGTGTGGATGAAGAGAAAATTGCAGCCATCAAGGAGTGGCCTAAGCCCAAAACTCTCACACAATTAAGGGGCTTTGTTGGATTATGCAGTTATTACAAGCGTTTTGTAAAGGGGTTCTCCAAAATTGCAGCCCCCCTCACTGACCTAACAAAAAAGGAGCTTTCTCATGGAATAAAGTAACCCAACAAGCCTTCGAGAAACTAAAAGATGCCATGAGCTCCTGCCCAGTTTTGGCCATCCCCAACTTCACCTTACCCTTTGAATTGCAATGTGATGCTTCGGGAGAGGGGATTGGCACATTGCTAATGCAAAATAAGCACCCTATAGCATA
>VDFB02385084.1:0-10387 GCA_007258455.2 Sequoia sempervirens | reverse complement strand
GATTGATTTTTGAGCCACCTCGAAATGCATTCCCAAGTCTCGAATAGTCAATTCAAACATTTTGCCATGTTCGCCTCGCGAAGACCTTCGAAACGAGATCTCTCGCGAAGTTTCACTGTTCATACTTAGCAAATTACGAAAAATGCAGTGGCACTGAAAAAGTGCGCTCCTGCCTTGAAGCCAAAAATTGGCTAAGTCTGGAAAGTGCAAGGGCGCTAAAATTTAGCGCCCCTGCATGCAGTGAAATTCCAAAAAATGTAAGGGCGCTGAATTTTAGCACCATTACATTTTTCTTCAACACTTAAACTTTTTTCATGTTTCTGGCACGTTTCTTCATGTTTTCGCGTTTTTCGTCAATCGTGCCACTTTTTGTGCCTAAATTTATTGCTCGACTTGAGTTAGGTTTTTAGTTTTCATTTTCACTTAAGTGAATGAATTCGCCATTTTAGTTGTTCTTATTTTATTTTTCTCTTCTCTCCTCTTGTTGTGCGAGTTCCTTTCAAACTGCAAATTCGCGTTTTGGAGATTTCGCCATTTCTTCAACATTCTTCGCGTTTTGCTTTGGTAAGTTTTTCTTTTGGCTTTGTCTTTATTCTTTTCATTTGTATGTGTTCATTGTTAACATACACGTTTTTGTTTCTTACGCATTGTGTTTTCCATTCGCGTTTTTCTTTCCATTCGCGTTTTGTTCTCACCCTTCACGTTTTTCTTCATTCACGTCTTTGTTTCCCTGTTTCTTCTGTTTCTCTTCGTGTTTCATCCTTCCCATTCGCGTTTTTCTTTTCAACGCACATCCCTTCTAACCCCACGCATTCTCTTCCTGACTCTTCCTCCGCGTCTTACCTTCGCGTTTTCCATTCATTGTTTGCTTCCATCGCAAGAAGAATGGCGAGCCTTTCTAACCCTACGCGTTTCTTTCCATACTTTTTCCCTGCGCTTTCCATTCGCCATTTCCTTTATGCGCAATGTTCTATCAAAACTTGTATCTTTCCAACGTTTGTTGTGCTTGTTAAAGCATGTTATTCATGTTGCTCTCTTCATGCGTTTTGGAGCGAACTTGGAAATCTCATAAAAGAAAGAGTTCTTGATAAAATCCTTGAATGCGTATGCATTGATAATGAGATATGGTCTTCAAAAGATTTCATGCTACAAACATTGCATTTGTTAAGCTCAAGCGCTTTCGCCATTCCCTCTTACATTTACATTTTCAAAATTGTCAAAATTTGCAAAAGCGCTGAATTTTAGCGCTGTGACATTTTGAAGATGTCAAAAAATGCCTAACACTGAAAGTGTAAGGGCGCTAAAATTTAGCGCCCTTGCACCAAAAGCAATTTTCCAAAGATGTAAGGGCGCTGAATTTTAGCGCCCTTACACTTTTTTCAGGCTTTTTCTCAATTTTTCCCAAATGAACTTCATTTTTGACCAGTGCACTCTCGAACCTCATTTTTTCGCATTCGTGCCTGTTTTGCGTGCCTCGTCATCTGCTCCATGATTTTCCATCCTCGTGCTCATTTTGCGCTTTCCCATGCATCCTAACAATTCATGTTTGTTTTGGCTAAACGGATTGCAGTCTACTTTCAAAGAACGTCAAGTCAAGATTGATCAGAGTTCCAGTTCCTTTTGATGACTGCTACCAAGCCTCCTTCTTCTTCGAAAGCAAAAAGAAAGATGAAGTACAAATATCAAGGCATCTATCCACCAACTATGGTGCTTTCCAAAGTCGAAGAGATAAAAGATACAGAAGTTGGTCATCAAGACTTGGTTGACTTCGCAAAGCTAACTGAGACGAAGCCTCTTCCTGATTCAATGAGAGCTATTGTACACAGCAACCTCCACTTGGTGGCGATGTTTCCTACAGCTGCGCACAATACCGAGTTTGTCCTTCAAGTTGCATCTCATTACATCAGAGAAAGCAGAAGTGTGATCGACTCTTCCGGGCACGAGATTCTAAGACTCGACCCCGACTTCTTTGACATTGTCTTCAAAGTCCCTCATATGGAGAAATATATTGACATCTCTATATCGAAAGCACAAGAGATCTTTGATGCTGATCCTAATAAAGCTAAACAATTGATAAACACTCAATGGCTCAAGAAGCCTAGATCATTTGTTTCTAGATGGCCGAAAGGACTCCTGAGAAGTGACTTCAAAGATGACGTCAAGGATATGATCACGTTTCTAAGCAGAGTGAAGGGCTTGCCGGAATCATCCACCTTTCCGCATTTGGATGTATGAATACATCGGAAGGATCATACCAAAATGAGAAGAGTGCATATTGACTGGGGTAAACAAATCAGTGATGAGATGCACGAACAGTTGATCAATGCTCCCTCTACATTGAAGTTCTACATGACTTCTTACCTGGTGTACGCAGTAGTTGTGATGAGACAATTCCCAGGTCTATCTACAAAAGGGAATCGAATGATGGTGCCTGTGTACAGATATTTCTATCAATTGGAGCTAAAGGAGAGCTTTCATCATTTCAGACGGGTCACTGATGCTTTCTTTGCGCCTTTACTCTTCAACTTTGATCCAGCTTTGGAAAGAAGAAGAGTATTTGATGAGGCTTATAAGGTGGTAAGTAAAGTTGGATGTATTTTTCTCCAATTCCCAACGTTTACTTACTTGAGAGTAGGTACGCTGCTTGAAGTTGTCCCTACATGCTACCACGTTATCCCTTATTGGATAAAGTGGGTTTCTCTCATGGAAACAATGCAAGCGATTGATGTGATCGCGAGGAAAGAGCGAAGAAGCAACCCGCAATTGGATTCAAGTTCCAACGACCCATCAGTAGATATACTATCAAAGCGCACAAAAAGCTAAGAATCGTCTATCTTTGAAATCTGAGGATCATGACCATCGAAACCCTCACAATTATAGGTTTGATTTCGACTCGCGAGATGTCGGAAAGAAGTTGCAAAAGGTCACCAACGAATGCGGATTTTGAAGACATCTGGGCAGATTGCCGAGATGAAGAAGCCATTCGTAAAATGGACTATTGCAGGTTGATAGTTCAACAAATCAAAGATCTTGGTATCGCTGACCTACCAGAGGATTTTGAGGATCCAGGTGATATCATGAACGCTGTCTATGATGAGCAAGGCATTGCTAAAAGGCCGTTTCCTGTAATACAATGGTCTAGGAAAGAGGTTACCAGCATGAGAGAAAGGCTGAGACCAATCCTAGCCAACACAGAAGAATGGTTACATAAACATGGTCATGCAATGAAAAGTTTCAGGACAGACTCAGAAGGAGAGGACTCCGAAGCAGAAGCTCGCCAACAGCAAGAACTCCGCGACAAAAACAAATCAGCGGCCGTTCCCACTTCTTCGTGAAAGTCCACAGGATCAAATTCAGCGTTGGTAGAAAGATGCAATTTTGTCAAAGGGGCGAAATCCACGGAATCGTCCATCGCACTCTGGGGTAAAAGCACCGCTTTCCGAGGAGGAGATAGATTTTGATGAAGGAAGGAACTTCAAGAGCCAATCGAAGATGAAGATTAAGCCGGTCCGAATCTTAAGAAGAGGAGTTTGGCCGGACAGGGGAGTCCCCAATATGAAGATTCTAAAGAAGGATACGAGAAGGTGACTTTGAAGGTGAGCCGAGTCAGGAGGAGGCAAAGGGGTGATCAGCGAGGAACCAGGGCATGATCTTGAAATAACTACTTCTCCTCACGAGGTATGGTTGAGGGGAAGTCCACCGAGTCATCATCGTCTAGTGACTTCAAGCGTTCCTCATACCCCTCAAATTCAGAACTCCTCCGCATCCTGGCCCTCGTCACTTTTATCCCTACCGCATTCCTGCGGTAGGATATCCCCTATCCTGTAGCAGCATCAGCCCGACGATACTCCTTGACAAAGCATCCGTCACCGGTTGATATCGCTGTCCCGATCCACCATCGTCCATTTCTAGCTTTGTCTTCACCAGCGTATGATATCGCCGAAATGAATTCAATCGTTTCATGAATGAGTGATGCCGCGATCAGCTCAATGTGTCAACTCGGGGCAATGATGGCCAGACACTTCTCAATTGTTATGATACGATGGTAAAGTTCGGATGTGACAATAGCGAAGGAAGTGGCAATGGCGACCGAATTGACAGTAAATCCAGAAGTTCACACTTCTTTTCTTCCTCCTTGGCTAATATCTCAAGTGTCGAAGCACAAAAAGCAAATTATTTCTCCAGAAGAACTCGACCTCGAAGAGATAGTTCTTCAAAGACCAAAGGGAAGAAAAGACAAAATATACTAGAATTTTGACAAGTCACATTACAAATTATGTTGAGAGTGGCATACCTCGAGAGATCAAGGAAGGTGATGTCAATATGGAGGGGACTACGATATTAAAGGTCGGCTTAGCGAGTTATAGCGAAGGTCATACTTGAAGTCGATCATAAAGTCGCTTTGGACATCTTGGCGGGGAAAATTTTGGATAAAGTTAGTAAGCTTCGTAACATGTACAAGCGAAGTGAGCATTAATAATACCCTTTGTTGTAAAGACTTGTCGGTTATTCTCAAGTAATGCACCAGCCGTACGGCGATTGGTAAAATATTGAACAGTGTCGAAGCTAAGAAATTAAGCCTCAAAGGCGAGGGTGTTATATGACTTTGTTGAAAGATGCATCGAACCGCGGATCTGGATAATTTTATTTCTGATTAAGAGAAAACTACCATGTTAGCCAAGCTCACCAGGCTTGATAAAGAAAGAAAGAAGCGTACTTTCCAGGGCGTAGAGACGTAAAATGCATTGTCATGGTGAGTAAACGAGGGTACGGCTGACAAATTGAGTGGAGGTTGGGGTAATTCGACAAAAAGTTTGTAGGGTAAAAGAATCATTGAAACATAGAGTTCAAAGTGGTTCAATCTCTCACAGAAGATCTTCACCAAATACAAGAAGATGTTGACGGGCATCGCAACATTCTTGACAAAAGTATCAGAGAGTTGCCTGGTCAACTTCTTGAGGACAATCGTATCTTCCTGCCGACCACAGAAATATCCCTGATCTTCAAGGAAGCCATCACAAATTTGATTGATAGTTTAGACTTCTCAGAAGCTTTGCTGAACATCATTTGTGATACAAGGCTCACATTGGACAACCTGAAGACGCATCTTGACAGGTGCAAGAAGGTTCACTCATCTGCCATGAGATTGATCACGAGAATTCACACCACTGTGGATTACACCATTGGTCTAGATGAGAAGTTTGTGCAGGAGACTAGGAGGAAATTTGAAGACTTCCGTGCCCAATGCAAAGAAACGTGAAGCAGCCCCCTATTCTCCAGTGTTAGACATTTCCGGTGCATCCCATTATGCATCTTGTAAATATTTATCGACATTTTCGAATGTCATTTTGTAAATTGTAATTACACCAAGTCCAAAGATGTAATATTTTCAAAACAAATTACACTTTGACTTTGGTCAAAGTTAGGTGAGATCTCCTAAAATCGCTCACCTAACTTTCCCTGATTTTCTCAATCTCTTTCCTTCTTTTGCTCATCCCTCTTTCTATATAATGTGAGGGATTTTCATTGTAATATTATCTTTTAGCCTTTTGCAACGAAGTGCTGCCCTTTTGTAAGCAAATTTGTGAAACTTTGCGTTCATGCTTTGTGAATGAGATTTGATTAATAAAGAGAAGGATTGCAAGCCAAACTTTGCGTTGGATTCGATACTTTTGTGAGTTAATCTGATTTGGTAGTGATTAGTTCGAAGAATCTGAAAGACTCTAAGTAGTTGATGTAAACTTTGTGTTACATTCGTTATTTAGATTGCATTGTTATTTTTGTTTATCATTCGTTGAGTGATCTACAAGACTTTGTGCTTGTAATCATTCATGCTCTTGCATGTTCTGGTTGAGTAATCTACAAGACTTTGTGCTTGTAATTATTCATACTCTTGGATACTCTTGTCGAAGGATCTACAAGACTTTGTGCTTGTAATCGTTCGTGCTAATTGATACTTTTGTTGGATGATCTACAAGACTTTGTGCTTGTAATCGTTCATGTTGATTTGAGGAATTGCTACGTCTAAGAAGACTTTGTGCTTCCAACACGACAAACGGTACGTCTACACAGATCCAACATTGAAAAAGCTACGGAATGACTTTGTGCCTTCGTGAGCTTTCCCTTTTTACTTTATTTTGTTTGTTATTAATCACTTCTGGTATCTCTACGCTTCGCTTTGACGAGATAGAGATATTGGTATTACTGCTAGTTGTTAGTTTAAGGTTATCAAGAATTATGAACTTCCAACAAGTGAAGCATTGTAAACATCTCTGAAAAAAGAGAGAAGGATGAATGTAACACACCCCCCCACTCTGTGAATTTCGTGTACATTTTGTAATTATTTGTTTGATTTACTATCGCTTCTGTTAGCAGTAAGAAGGGTGCCTCCCCTTTCCGAGAGGAGAGATTCACATCTCACATAGCTGTGGCTAAAGTCCAAGTTGTGTAATCTATCGAAAGCTGATTACATAATTTTCACCCAACAGTTTTTTGGCGACTCCGCTGGGGAACCTACATACGCAATCTGAGCCTCACGCTTCGGATTGAAGTAGATAAGTTTCCTTTTTGTTGCTGTTCTTTTGTATATTGTTAACTCTGTAAGACCCTTTGTATTCATATCTACATTCTAGCGGACCGAATATATACAAGAGGATTGAGGGCTCAAGGAATAACAGATCCCCTCTTTGAAGAGTTGTTGCAACGTGACTTTCCATTTACTCTTCCACGAGCAAGATCACCACTGCAGCGGGCTATAAGCTTCCCTCCACGTAGCCAAAGATCTCCGATCCCAAGTGTTTGGTCAGTTTATCGCAGACATCCTGTTCAAGTACTTGTTGTGCAACCATTCATGGCCGCACCACCTACAGGACCATGGGGAAATGCTTTTGGTCCCCTCCGTTTGACTCCACCTCTACACGAACTGCCTCGTGTATCTAGGAAGCATCTTCCGAAATTTCAAGGTGATGGCAAACAACACCCCGATGAGCACATATCCGCATTCTACATAGTATGCGGTGTTATTGGCATTGAGCACAAAGATGTTTCTGTAAGATTTTTCATTGAATCCCTTCAAAAGGTTGCAGCCGAATGGTTCTTTACTCTTCCCAATGCCTCCATCACCAATTGGGCCACTCTTCGCACTAAATTTGAAGAAAGATTCAAGCTTGCTGAAGATTCACATGCTCTATTGG
Organism: Sequoia sempervirens; assembly: GCA_007258455.2. Taxonomy (NCBI): domain Eukaryota; kingdom Viridiplantae; phylum Streptophyta; class Pinopsida; order Cupressales; family Cupressaceae; genus Sequoia; species Sequoia sempervirens. The sequence goes on along the minus strand of VDFB02385084.1, from coordinate 3,194 downwards.
CGCAACTCACCACCATGCGTAAAGAAGCTCATGAGCCTATGCGCGAGTTTGTGGCGAAGTTCAATAAGTTGGTGACGCGGATCCCCAATGACGCTAAACCAACGGATCATAACCTGAAATGCTTCTTCATCAACACCCAATTACCTAAGGTAAGTTTTTACTTACATAGGGAAAATCTGGTTAACGTTGAAGCAGCCCAGCAATTAGCTACCAGTCTAGAGGACGACATGATCTTTGCTGGGGAAATCAGGACGGGGACTAATGGAAATAAGAGGATGCAAGCCTCAGGCTCTTCAACATCCAATGTAAGTACCTCCACTGCCAACTTAAATTTTACAGATCCCATGCTTCAAAGGTTGGCAAATGAAGTTTTGTCTCTTAAGAAGCAAGTGTCGAACAACAACAATGGTAATAACTACAAAGACGTCCCTAGGAGGACTTTCCCTAATTATGCTGGCAACAAAAATCAGAACCGTCTCCCAGCACCTCCAGGACGACTTGCTCTTGAAGCCCCGCCTGCTAACAATGCCGCCGGGTACTATGAGACTGAACAAGATGATTATGCTCAGCCCGAATATCCTGAAGAAGAAAATGCCGATCTCTTCCAAGAAGAAGAAATTGAATCGGCTGGCGACTCCAAGATTAGCTATTTGCAAATGATGGAAGAAGAAGAAGAAGAAGACGACTTGGTGACTGACGCTTATGCTGTTTTTACGCGACATCAGCAAAATCAACTTGACAAAGCTCAAGCTGCTGCTGTTCCAGAAAAAGAAAAGCCGCCCATAACGATCGCCAAAAGAGGATCTCCCCTCCCTTGGCAACCTAAGAAAGCAGCAAATCCACAAGTAAGTGCACCTCGTCCTTCTTCGTCAACTCCCGTTATTCCTAAAGCTAATCCTCCCGTTCCAAAGACCAGTGTGCCTTTTGTGAAACCAATCAGCGAAGTTACGACTTCCAACCTACAAAGTTCTTTCCAGGCTTTCGACATCATTGACCATGCCAAGAAAACCAAGGTTCAAATGTCCGAGGCTGAATACCTCAAAGCCAACCCCAACCAATTTGACAGGCTTGTCAAGTTCGTAAATGATAAAAAGATCTCCCCAAGTCGGGATACTCCTCCTGACATCCCAGTTACTCCTAAACCCAAAGTATCACAGAGTAACCTTGTATCTAATCCTCCAACTACTTCTGGATGCATTGATCCATTTTTCATCTCCCTACTTGTAAATGGTTTCAAGCTGAGTAAATGTGTCGTAGACTTTGGTGCATCTGACAATGTGATGCCCGCCAAGGTGGCTACTGCGTTAGGCCTTGAAATGACCAAAACCTTCAGCCGTTGTTTTTCCATGGAGAATAAGCAAGTGCCATTGATCGGTCATATCAAAGATGCACAATATGCATTCGCCGCATACTCGGAGAAGAAGATAAAGATGACGGTCCTCGTGGCTGATGTACCAGCTTCCTACGGTATCCTCCTCGGACGCAATTTCTGCAAAGATGTTGGAGGAGAGCTAAGTATGGATATGTACAAAGCAAGAATACCAGTAAAAGGTGTGATGCAAAAGCTGATTCCTGAAAAGGAATCAAAATTCTCAGTTGTTGAGTCAAATGATCCCAGAGCTCAGATTTTGTTTGAATCATCAGGCGTGGGAACTTACTACCTACAGACAAATGAGGTAGGAGAATCCTCGACTCAAAATGAGTTAGAGAAAGATGATACTTCTTCAACTTCAGATGAAACATCATCAAGAGATTTGTCCATCTTCGACCATGAATCTTCGTCAGATGATGAAGTTTTGGACTTCGACACTCTTCCAGTTGGTGATCCCAACGGTGTCTGGTTACTCGAATTTGATGGTAGCTGCTCCTCGACCGGCTCTGGAGCAGGAATGGTTTTCATCTCACCATCAGGAAAGTTTTTCCCTTTCTCCTTCAAGCTGCAGTTTGACAACACCAATAACACCGCCGAGTATGAGGCCCTGTTGCTGGGAATGCGAGTTGCGTTGAAGAAAGGTATAAAAAATCTTCATGCACAAGGTGATGCCGAGTTGATAGTATGTCAAGTAATAAATCTCTATCAAACAAAGAATGAGAGACTTAGGCATTATCGTAATCTAGTATGGGATTCCATTGAGGAATTCGAAGCTTTTGATATCTCTGTTGTTCCCAGAGAATACAATACTAGAGCTGATACCCTCGCAATCTCCGCCACGCTCTTAGTACCAATAGTGATTTTTCATGTCTTCTACTTGCCACCCTATAGTTAGTTCATCAAGTACCTCAAAATTGTAAATCAGATTTTCGACGACTACCATCAAACTACCGCTTTCTTAGAAAGCAGAGAATTTCGATGAGTTGTACTTTGAGGGTAGTGATTCTCCACTTTGAGAATCCGTGTCCGATTTAGACCCTGTTACGGGTGAGGAATATCTGCAACTCAAAGGGAATAAGATCCCTAAAGGATTGGTATCCTTGGAGAAACTTTTTGATAAGCATGATCGCCACGTCAAGAAACAACTCTCAGATTCTGACTCATCTAATGAGGTTGAATAGATAAATTTGGGAACTGAGGCCGATCCTAAGATGGTCAACATTGGCAAATGTTGCACGGCCGAAGAAAGAAGACGTTTTGCTCAGCTACTGCAGGAGTACATTGACGTCTTGGCGTATTCATATGACGATCTAAAGTCATTTCGGCCCAAGGAAGTGCAACATGACATTCCTCTCAAGGTTGGTGCTTTACCTTACAAACAAAAGCAGAGGCAGTACAATCCCAAGATTTCTGGAACGATTTTAGCTGAAGTTCAAAAGATGCTGAATGCGCGGATAATTTTCCCTATCCATCATTCAACATGGATAGCCAATATCGTCCCTGTTCGTAAGAAGAATGGTGAAATCCGCATTTGTGTAGATTTCAGAAATCTAAATCAATTGTCTCTCAAAGACAATTACCCACTTCCAGTGATGGATCAAGTTCTACAAAACGTAACTGGATCTGAGATGCTCTCCATGCTAGATGGATTTTCCGGTTACAATCAAATTGAAGTGAATTCAAGCGATCAACACAAAACCGCTTTCACAACGCCTTGGGGAACCTTTGCGTATCGTAGGATGCCGTTTGGTTTGATCAACGCCGGTGCTACATTCCAACGTGCCATGGATCTTGCTTTCTGTGACGTGATGGGTAAGTTCAT
>VDFB02385083.1:0-28341 GCA_007258455.2 Sequoia sempervirens | reverse complement strand
TGCTTCCATTTCGTTTGTGTAATGCACCTGCAACTTTCCAAAGGGCATTCATTAGTATATTTTTAGACATATCACATGATTGCATGGAAATTTATATGGATGATTTTACTACGTGTGGTGCTAATTTTAAAGAAGCTCTAAAGAATCAAAGGAAGGTATTACAGATATGTGAAGACCATAACATGTCATTGAATAGTGAAAAGTGTTTCATGATGATGCAGGAAGGAGTAGTCCTTGGGAACTACATCTCTAAAAGGAGAATTCAAGTCGACCCAACAAAGATTGAAGTGATTACTAATCTACCTATTCTTGCAAAGAAAAAGGATGTTAGAAGTTTCCTGGGTAATGCAGGGTACTATAGGTGTTTTATCAAAGATTTTAGTAAAATGGCAGCACCATTATACAATCTCCTCACTAAAGATGCTAAATTCCAATGGACAGAGGACTATGACAAGGCATTCTGTGATCTCAAAACAACTTTAACCCATGCTCTTGTACTTAAATGACCTAATTGGGAACTTCCCTTTCACATTCATACAAATGCATCAAACTATGTTGTGGGAGTAGTATTGGGATAGAAAGAAGGGACTATAGAGAATGCCATCTATTTTGTTAGCAAAAACCGATAAGGGGCTGAATTCAATTACACAGTGACATAAAAAGAAATGTTAGCAGTCATCTATGCTCTTAACAAATTCAGAAACTAAATAATAGGGTATCAAATTTTTATTCATACAAATCATGCAGCAATAAGATACCTCATGAATAAGCCCCTCATCTCAGGTAGACTAGCAAGATGGTTGTTGCTGATGCAAGATTTTGACATAACCATTGTTGATAAACCAAGAAAAGCAAATGTTGTAGCAGATTTTCTTTCTAGACTCACTACATCAGAAGATAATCAAGTAATTAATGACTCTTTCCATGATGATCATTTGTTTTCCATCATTGTGCATACTCCTTGGTATGCTAACATAGCCAATTACCTAGCTATAGGGCAAGTTCTTCCTCACTTCTCTCTAAAAGAGAGAAGGGTACTCATTGAGAAAACCTTTCCTTTTTCATGGATTGCAAGTTGTTTGTTTTACACTAGACCAGACCATGTCATGAGGATATGTGTAAGGGAAGATGAGACATATGATATATTGCATGCATGTCACAATGAACCATGTGGAGGACATTTTATAGCCAAGAGGACATCAATGAAGATCCTTGATATAGGATATTATTGGCCCACACTTTGTAAGGATGTAGGCAGATATACCAGGAAGTGTGATAGATTCCAAAGGATGGGCCTCCCAACAAAGTTTGATGACATGCCTCTTTACCCCTTGGTAGTAATCACTCCATTTGATAAATGGGGACTGGATTTTGTAGGACCCATTGATCCTCCATCAAATGGTAAATCCTACATACTGGTTTGTACTGACTATGTTACCAAATGGGTTGAAGTTAAAGCAATGAAGCATGCAAGAGCTAATAAGGTTGTAGAATTTCTTTACGAGGAAATTTTCATTCATTATGGGGTTCCAAGGGAGATAGTGACTAACCAAGGGGCTCAATTTACATCAACCCTTGTCACAACACTAGTTAATTAATATAGTGTGAGGCACAAGAAGTCTACTCCTTATCACCCTCAGACCAATGACTAAGCTGAGGTGACCAATAGGGAAATTGAAGCAATTCTGACAAAAACAGTGGCTCTTCATAGGAGAGAATGGGAAAATAGGCTACCAAAGGTTGTTTGGGCCTATAGGACCACCTAGAAAATAACCATAGGTTTCACTCCCTTTGAGTTACTGTATGGAAAGACAACTATGATGCCCATTGAATTTGAGCATAAGACTTTTAGGAATGCACTAGACTTAGGGATGGATATCTTTGAAGCACAAAAGGACAAGCTCATGCAGCTGAACAACTTGGATGAGATGAGAAAGAAAACCCTACATCATATCGAGGTAGTGCAGAATCAAAGGATCAAATGGCATGATAAGTACATAAAGGACAAGAAGTTTCAGACTAGAGACTGGGCACTCCTTTATGACTCCAAGTATCAAGACAATGTGGGTAAATTGCAGACTAGATGGTTGGGACCGTATGAGGTTGCAGAAGTCTTTCCCAACGAAGTTGTACAACTCACCACCATTGACCCTGTCAGATTCAAAATTTTGGTCAATGGTCACTGAATAAGGTTGTATCACAAGCCAACGTCCAAGGAAGAATTCTTGTAGCAATTCAACCAGCACCCAACCCTCGAACTTCCTGCAGCTGAAGGAAGCGCACCTAGTGTCCCTCCTTCTAACTAATCCAAGTACACATGCAACCATTTCATAATAAAGACTTCCAATTTTGTGGGAGTTGACTTCTTCATTAATCCACCCATCTTCCCATCTATCTCCATCTTCTCTCTCTTCCATAACGCCACCATCACTCCACTTCGCCATCACTCCATTCCATTTCATCATCAATGCATTAATTGCTCAACCATACTTCTTAAAGGTAATCAATACTTTCTCTGAATTATTTGCAAAGATACTCCAAGATTTTAGGTACATGCAAAACAATTTGTTATATCTTTATTATTTTCATTACATTTATTTAATTGTTGTAATTAAATGTAGATATTTTGCATAGCATTAAATTGTACTCTGCCTTGTCCAATCATACTCATCCACCAGCCTATGCAGACACATGCTGTAAATTAGGTTGGGGGGGGGGAAGTGTCAACTCAAGTCCACGTGTCATCCATATCAAAAAATTTAAACTGATCCAATTTGAATGATAAATTGATGTGACGGCTTACATGTGTAAGATGTCATTGAACCACTGCCATTTATTTCAATAATGCCCCTTATTAATGAACCTTTATTGCCTAGTCATAATTTCAAATGTTACCCAATGAAAGTAATTCAGTAAGCTACATGACATTGCCATCCAGTACAACAGAAAGAAGAATTGCAGTAAAAAAAAGTTGGGGTTTTTCAGGAGATTGCAGAGAAAAAGGAAATTTAGCAGAGTGTTTGTTGATTGTGGGTAGCTGAACGATGGAAGGACAACTAATTCAGAGTGAGCCCATGGTTCATAACATGGTAACGTAGGATGCACCTTCTTTGGCAGAATTTAGAAATTGTGGGTGGCTGGACTATTTCTTGAAGCTTGACAGTTATGATGAAGGCATTGCCCAAGAATTTGCAAAAACATTATCCAAGGGGAAGGCAGTGGTAAAAGGATTGGAAATGGCTATAACTGAGGAAATAATTATGGAGGTAATGAGCTTACCTACTGATGGTGAGCCAAACCCTTCTACAAAGGATGCAAGGTTAGCCAGGGTTGAATTTACTGAACCCAGTGATCCTTTATTGGTGGTGGATAAATAGGGTACAAAGAGAACCTCTCTCCCTAAGCCATGGAGACAAGTAGTTGTCCAAATTGTTAAGTACATCACTTGTGAGGGCCACTAGTCATGCCTCCATTCTGTACACTTCAAGATACTGAACCATATGAGGCATGAACGAAGAATGAACGTGTCCAATGTGCTATATCATCTCCTTACCATCATGGTGGCCGAAACACAGAAAGGTAGGGATAATTCTATCTCTCACCATTATTTAATCAAATTATTAGTGGAAAAATATCTGCATGAAGTATCTGATATGACATGGGAGGAGTTTTTAAATATTGATCAATTTAGAGCAGAACATGTTAGAGGTTAGCCTCAATCTCGTAGGGTTAGGAGGGAAGTGAGGGCTACTGAAAATACTCCTAGAGCATCAACCTCTAGTGCAAACCCTAGTTCAAACCCTCCTGTACCTGAGCAAGCTATTGAAATTGGGTCTTTTGAGTCACAACATTCAGGAAAGGAAAGTTCATCCTCAGATTCTGACGATAATGTCCCTATTAAAACCCTAATTCGAACTAGGGATGTCCTTAGGAGAGAAGAGACATAGAAGAAAGAAGAAGAAGAAGTGAGAACTTAGGGAAAGGCCAAAAAGCAAGTGGTAAAAAACCAAACACCAAGCCCTAGAAAATGAAAGGTTGATAACATTGTTCCTCTTATAGCCGAAGGAAAAGACAAAAACCCTCCTAAGAGATTGAAACCAGCTGGGCCAGCCATTGGTGCACCTCCAAAGAGAAGCCCTAGGATTAGAAAAACATCTAGGGAGGAGGCAGAAGCCCCAACGGGGCATGTGAATGTTGAGGAAGAGGACATTTTTGAGAATCAGGTGAATATCAGTTTGGCAGAGCTTGCTGCTGTTGCAGAACAAGTTGAGAACCAAGAAAAAAATGAAAGTCAAGATACCCTACAACAAGAATAAAATGAGAATCCAGAGTTCCTGTAGCCAGAGCAGGATGAACAACTTGAATCACTACAACTGGTCTTGTATGAACAACAAGAGTCAGTTCCAAAGAAGACTTTGGTAGGGATACATAAACCTGCTGATTTTTCATGGAATGACATAGCTCTAAAGTTGTGGAGTGAGATGCAAAGAAAGGAATAAGAATGGAAAAAGGAAAGGCATGAGCTACAAAATGTGATTAAAAAGAAAGATGCAGAGATTGAAGAGGAGAATGCAAAAATTGTTTCCTTGAAGGAAAGGGTAGATAATGTGGTAGACTTAATACCCAAAATGCTAGCATGTAGAACTCCTCCTCGAGTGTATTCCATACACTTGAAGGAGCGAAATATTTCCTTCAAGCTATCAAGGATCATTTCAGATTTGATTCCTACCTTTGATGCTCCACATGAATTCTTCCAGGCTTATCATCTTGCACCTCCTGACGTTAAAAACTTGTTATGTGAATTATACCTGCACAATTATGTTTTGTCTAATGATCATGATTGGAATCCCTTGTTGTATAGTGGGGACATTCATTTAAGGAAACTTATGTCCTAGATTCAAAATGAGATTAGTTGGGGAAAATAGTATAGAACTTATAGGGAAAGGGAACTTCATAATCCCCTACTTATCAGGGTAGAATCTAGTAACCCTGAAGATATTTACATGACATGGCACATAATTCTTTACCACCCCAACTACAAAGCTAAGATTATGCCCATCAGAGAATAAGCCTACAAAGAATATGAGAGGGTAGCTGAAACCACAAGAAAGTCAGTAATGGGATATTTAGCACAGAGGTGGAATAGTTTTCCAGAGGAATTGAAACAAGCTAAATCCCACTCTTTACATAAATATGTTGCAACATGCAAAAGGGTTGATAGGTATATACAAATTGGTAGATAGAAGCAGTGGTGTTGGCTTCCCTTAACATTTTAGCCAACTACATTACTACGGCTTGTGCCAGATTACAAGTTCTACCAGTATGACATAGCTACAGAAAGAAGATGGAATAGACTGGAGAGCAAACAAGGATTCTATTGGAATATTGATTCAACCACCACAAATACTGATGTGGGACAACTAGCAGAAGCTAACTTCAGGGCATTAACTAGGAAAAAATTTAGCGCTCTTTCTGTAGGAGGACCAAAAAAATGTTAGGTTGGGGAGGAATGATGAGTTTAATTAATGGCTCAATTTTGATAGGATCCATTACATATTTGTTGTTACTATCCTAGACTTTGATACTTGGTTGTTGATATTTTCCTTAAAACCATAGACCTTGGACATAAGCTTTATCTTTGTGACTTCAATGATATTATCATGCTATGAGAATTATCTATGTTGAATTTACTAGTGGTTGAATGAATGTTACTAAGGTAATTATAGATATACATTTATTTGTGCGTGCTAATGCTATTTTGCAGGTTTCCACTAAAATGTTGATGTTAACAAAGCCTGCTACGTGGAGAAATTCTTGTTGATTGGTTAGTTGTTAAGAAGTCAAAAATTTGATCATTAAGAAGTCAAAGCGAGAAAACTCTCATGGAGGTAAAATTCCCAAATTCAAACGAAAGAATGTAACCACCTTTTTAATGGTCATATTTGTTGTTGAGCAATTATAGGAGTGTGTTGTGCTAGATTCTTGTTGAAGCAAGTTTTCTTTGACCAATTTAAGCACACAGATGACTCCCTTCATCTTTTTCTATGCCTACTGCGGCATCCTCTTATTTTGATGGAGTCAAATGCCTAGGTAGTTAGGGATAGTCAATATTTTTCTCCCTATAAATAATGGTCAGATGCTCCTTTTGATAAGGTTGGACATTCTGAGTTTGTACTAGCATTTTCCAGTTTTACGCTCTCTATTAAGTTAAGATATTGTCAATGATACATTTTGATCAATTTTTGACAACGCCCGCCGGAATTTCACTCGCTATCATTACCGTTATTAAGGCCATAATTTCGAAGACATTTGAAACATCGTTGAAATTCTAATGCAATAACAGTGACAAACAACCGTCGAAATTCCGACGGGCCATCGTAAAAAAATTGATCAAAAGGTATCAGTGTGTACCTATGTTTCCAAGTAATAATATGACATTCTGAGTTGATACATTTGAGTTAGTGTAAGGGAGACTCACCCAAGGGGGACCACTTGGTGAGAATTCCATCTATTAGTTTAAAGGCTATTTTTTGTTCAGTAGTTAGTTTCAATTTCAACAACTGTTTGTTCCTGCAGCCACTGAAATTCCATTCTGTGACTGTTCTTGTAGCCAAGACAGACAGTAGTTTCCTATCTGTTTGTTGAGATTATCATTTCTATCTTTTATTTTCTAGTTGTTAATGCTTAGTGTAGATGTTGATTTATGTTTAGTGTTTCAGTTGATTTCTTTCCAACATTGTTTCTTTCCTAGTTTATGGATGATTGCAATGATGTCCTAGTGCACATACAGTGCTGACCCATTTCAAGTTTGCCTCCCTGGGTTGACAAGTGAAATGCACCTTCACGACGAGTAAGATAGCTGCTTAGTATAGATGTTCAATCTCTAAGTCACAGCCCTAAAGGCTTAGTTATTAAACCATTGTAGGAGGCCAACATTCATCATTAACATTGCATAGCTCATCATTTACATCACTTTCATCACTAATTCCCTCTTTAACACCCATTTTCATTAATTAACCAAATTTCCTCTATTAATTAAATAATTTTGAATTATTTAATTAATTCATCATTTTTCACTAATTTTCCTCTTATCACCTCTAATTCAATAATGTTTAATTATTTAATTAGTAAAATCTAATTTTCTTCTAATGTCTCATAATTAAATAATTTTAATTATTTAATTATCTACCTTTCCCTCTCACTTGCATGGAATATTCTTTATTAAAATGGAATGTCCTAATCCTCCATAATCAAATAATCTTGAATTATATAATTATTATAATTTCCCTCTCAATGGCATATTCCCATGGAATTTCTTTTTTCAAAATATCCTAACCAACTTCAACCTTCTCATTCATCCTCAACCCTTTATTTTCTTGATCTAATCTTCACCCTTCATTTCCTTGATCTAATCTTTACCCTCCATTTCAAAATATCTTAACCAATTCCCTAAAATTGTGGAGATATTTTGATTTCAAACTAATCTTGACTCTTGATCCTCCTTTATCTAATCCCATTCATTAATTTCAAGATCAAATCTCTACCGTTGATCTAAATGTTGAAAATCTATAAAACAAGTATCATCCCTTAATAATCATCACCTAGAATCATTTGAGCTAATTCATATCACTTGAGCATTTGAGAATTTGAGCAATTTCATCATCATCTAGGTCATTTGAAGCTTTTGCAATCATGGGAGCTAATTATTGAGCAATCCAACACACCATCAACCAATTTCAAAATGGAATGCTAGGTTTACACATGTTTTATTTCAGGTTTTGAATTGGGTTTTTATTGTTGTTGTTGTTGATTTATAACTTGTTTTTCATTCAATTTCATTTATAACTAGGATTTGATCATTTTCTTGATATGGGTATTTGTGAATTCTAACCCTTATCGAATAATTTGTGCTTTATTTTCATTTTACACTAACCCCACTTCACATTTTCGCATTCCTGGTGGGACACACGTTCCTGATCTAACATTTTTTGTCAAGTTTTGATGATTTGTAGGTTACAGTGGTGCATTTGGTTGTTACATATTGCCATTGTTGACATCAACATATCGACACGTTTGAGGGTTTTGATGCATCTATTTTTTGTGATTGTAGGTCTATGAATATATTTTTATTGTGTTTGTTGATCTCACCATGTCTGATAGGGTTACAATGTCATGTTTACTAATTGTGTTACATTTCACAGGGGCACAGTGCCACGTTTGAGGTAATTTCCACGTCTGGATGTCTTTTGCCATGTTTTCCTTTTGTACTTTTGTTGTCCTAAGTTCTACAACTTTTTAGTTTGACCTAACCCTAACCCTAGTGTGCTATGTTTGTTGACTGTGTTTTTTTATTTGACCTATTTGTGCAACATTCATTGGGAAAAGATAACTTGTGAAATACTAACTCATTTATGGTGTAGGGTTGTGATTGGTCCAAGGTAAATAATTGAAACTACTAACATATTTGCTACAAGTTTCCTTGTCATAATCATTAAAACTTGTATGCTTTTGATTGTTAGATTAGATCATATTTCAAGTTGGTGCTCTAAAATTTAACTTGTTTATCATGTCTGGTAGGATAGAGTGTACGTATCCTCTCCCCTTACACTTCGTCTAATCTTGGGTGGCAAGAAATACCTCTAGTTTACACTTATTATTGTACACCGAAGGAGTTGTCTAGGTATCCTCTCCTCTTGCGCCTCATGCAATCTTGGGTGATGAGAAATAGCAACACTAACCCTCCTTTATTGTTAGGAGTCCTGATTAGGTATTTCATCACCCTAGGGTCTGACCTCAAGCACATTTTTTTGGTGGGTTATATAAAGGGGTGAGAGTGAAAGTTGTAGCTTAATCCAATAATGACATATTAGGCATTCCTTTGTGGTCCTAGGTGATTCTAGACACAAGGAGTTAATATTTCAATCTTAGGTTTGTACATGTGTTGGTTTTTACGGAGTACCTCCATTACAAACCCTTTTTATTGAGAATCCTAAGACCTTTCGGCCATCAAACTATAGTGGTAAAATGTGATAGCATCGTCATGTGAAGTTACTACGTACTATCCTTGGTTGAGGTGACTTGGTGTCTTGCTAGGACTTTGTCCTTTCAAAGTGATGGGTGTCAAGGTGGTACATGACTTTGGAATACCCTATTCACCCACTCCTTGGATTGGTATTAACATACAACTGTGGTGGGCCTACTATGGGGAGATTCACCTTTTACTACTAGCTAGTTTGTGCTTATCTGATGTATTTTCAATTATGTTATACTAGCAAGCTTTGTGGAAGAAAGCTTATGAAATATCTTATCACCTTGGGGTGAGTCTTTACTTTTATGTTTGTTGCTTATGTAACTTGCTATCAAAAACATAACTCAGATGTTTACACATCAAACTTAAAAAACATTCACAAATCACTGAAACAATCATAGAAACCCATGTCAGTCTGTCAATCTGTTGCTTCTATATATTTTACCATGTTTACATGCATATTTCTACATCTATAACAACATATTATTGCTTATGTCTGGTATATTGTTATTTTTATACTTACATCTGCATCTACTTTCCCTTTATTTTTCCAATCTAAATCTATAGATTACCACTTTTTTCCAAACATATTGATTCCTTTTTCATGCATATCGTTGTGTTTTCCTATTTTAACTACATATGTTATTAGTTGTTACTCTGTCAAAAACCTTTTATGTGTAGCGACACTTTTGCATGCTTTGTTGTGTTTGGTTGGCATCATATTACATGTATGTTGTATATTGTCGTGTTTGCCTACACTTTGTCGTATTTGTCCAGATTGCTATGTTTGATTGTGACATTGTTCTTCTCAGACCTGTAAACTTTCCTAAACTCAAAAATACCATAATCTGTCATCCTCAAACTGGAACCATTTGACATAATAGACCTTACAATCCTAAACAATCTTTTTCATCCTCACACATCAAAAACTATCCTTTCAACTTGGTTTTCCTAAGAAGCGCCATTATAGACTTTTGGACAAACATCAACCTTATTAAACATCTTTAGACATTAGAAACGTCAAAAAACATCAGTCTTATCAGAACGTCCTTAACATCATTTTTTCAAAACATAAAATCAACCTTTTGGACATCAATCTATCAAAACCAAACCAATTATCTTTCTAGTATCTTTTGATCACATGGAATCTTGTGGGTTTGTGGGCTTGCTAACATAGTGGAACTATTTCCCCTCTAATTTTATAAAATGACTATTATCTTCCTTGCTTTTACTCATTAGTCTAGTCCAATTAAAGGCATTAATCCAATTTTTCACCAACATCTTGAGATCTAGCACAATCTAATCAACTTTGTCATCATCCTTTTGTCTAAGGGTTAAACATCAAATCCCATCAACTTTGATCATTATCCTTTTGTCTAAAGGTTAACCTATACAATTCAATCAACTTAAACATCATATCTTTTGGTCCAAAATACTTGTCAACACATCCTTTGAAATCCATTTTTGAAATAAAAAATATAGACAACATCATAAAACACCTACCATTATCTCAAGTCTTTCATCCTTAATGTCTTTCATTAGTTTATGATAACCACTAGATCACAACACAAGAAGAACATGTCAGCCAACACTAGTATTTCTAACATTCCAAAGACCACAATTTTTGAAACCATAACTAAAATGACATGGGGATTTCCCTCTAGTATTGCTCCTCCTGGGTATACAACCCCTCAACAACACAATGTTAATCCTAAAAAAAAAAAAAACTTAAATCCTCAAATACATAATGATAATCCTCCACCACAACCAAACATGGTCTGTCAACAACCTAATGTTAATATTCAACCTCACAACATCATCTCTCAACAAGGAAATCAACCCACTCGAGGATAATATGGATATGTAGAAGAAGACTCTGATGTAGAAGAAGACTCTAATGATGAATTTTCCAAAGAGAAGATTTTAGAAATGACTCAAAATCCTTAGATTCTAAAATTCATTGATGAATTACTTACTTTTGATCCAAACACTTACTTCAATAGGCTTTCCCAACATGGTGCTAGGCTACCCATTAATTTTAACATTGAGGCTCTTATAGACCCAACCCTTATTCATAGGGGTGAAGATACAGTGGTCTGATGTGTCTCTCAACCTATAAGAAAACCAAAAATTCTATCCTTTCTTGCACAAAAAAATTATCCTTCTCATGCAAGACAATTTAATAATCCCTTGTATAGAAAATCATCTCAAATGGAACAAGCAATTGCAGCCCAACAAAACCAACTGGACTCTAATCTTTTGGCAGCCCAAAACTTTTCACAACAATCAATCAACCCTTTCACCACTCCACTCATAACTCATAACGCTTAAACAAATACATGGAGACAAAATGTATCAAGGAACTTGTATGAAACCTCTTGGTCACAAAATCCACCTCAACAAGGTCAAAATCCTAACATGAAAAACATGTCAAAACTTCCTCCTAAACCACCATTTACTTCACACCAATTCTACCATTACATGCTAACATTCCACCACAACTACAACATATGGCTTCACCCATCTATATTGTTCCTAATCCACCGCCACAACAACCTCTTTACCAAGAAAAATACCCCTCATACAACACTCAATATCAATAAGGGTTGAACAAGTTCAAAATCCAAATCCTAAAGCATTGAAATATCAATATGATGCTTCATACACCCAAAATCCATGACATCATAACACAAATCCTCAATATAAGAAAAACAAAAATCCTCAATATCAACAAAATATGAATTCTCAATGCCAAAACCTCATCTCTCAAAATAAAAAACATAAACCTGCAACATCAAAATGTTAACCCTCAATACTCAAAAATCAATCCTCAAAATCCAAACATTCCTCCTCAATATCAATACAACATTCCTCAAGGTCCAATGCAAACTCAAAACCCATCCTACAATTCATTATCCCTCTTCGGACAACAAAACTATAATCCACCTAATCCTCCTCAAAGCACTCAAGGTAACGAGTTAGCATTGCAAATCCAAAATATCAATGAAAAGATAGCAGACATACAACTTAGAAATACTAAGAGGAGCTATGCCTTGGAAGAAATTTGTGCCTATCCATATGATTGAAACATTTCCATGATCCCTTTTCCTAAAACTTTAAAATTCCTAAATTCAACAAGTACAAAGGAAATGGAGATCCCATTGATCGCATATGAGATTTTTTTGTGGCTTGCATGGACATAGCCTACAATTACACAAACTTAATAAGACTATTTCTGAGGAGCCTTGGTGGGAAAGCTATAGAATGGTTTTCTCATTTACCCCTTGGATTCAAAACATTCAATGAACTCATGAAAAATATCATTAATCATTTACCATACAACATAGAATAATACATTACCATGATCGATTTGTACAAGGTAAAACAAAACCAAGGTGAGACTTTTACTTTCTTCTTGTAGTGATGGCGACACAAAGAAAGTAAATGAAAATGGCTTATCCCTAAAAGGTAACTTGTTGACATTTTCATTGGAAATCTAAACACTAATTTGAGCTTCCAATTGACTATGCTATATCCTAACACATTTGATGAAATCATTAAAAAAGGAATAACTATTGAAAAATCTCTCATTGCAAAAGGAATCACCAAAATATACAACAACAAAGATCAACCCTCAAGCTCAAATGATAAACTACGTCTATAGGAAAAGAACAAGAATGTTACCAATGATGGAGTAGTAGATGCCAAATTTATATGAAACATACAACCTCCATCTAACAATCCTCAAAAAAATCTTCAAAACAATCTACCAAGAAATCAAATGACCAGTCAAAATCTAAATCCTCTTAGAGGACAACCATGACCTACCAACAATGATTTTAATCGAATGAGATGCAAGTTTACTCCCTTAGGGGAACCTATTGAAACCCTCTTAAATAGGTTGATCCAATCAAACCTTATCAAGTTACCAGAGCCAAAATAATATGATGAACCATAATTTAAACCCTCTTGGTACAACATAACGATCATTGCAAATTCTATAGAACAAAGGCTCACAAAACATAGAGTTGTGTTAGGCTTAAACATCTTATACAAGATCTCATCAATCAAGGTGAGATTAATGTGGATCAACGAACAACAATCCCTTATCATGGCATGGGAAAATATTCTGGTATAGACAAGAGCTATAACCAAGCCAATTATTCCTATGATGATGTGTTAGGATATGTTAAAGGATCAAATTCTTCCATCAATAATGTTTATCACTCATAATGAGAAAGTGGACGTTAATCAAGATGCTTTTCAAATAGGTGATCAAAACTATTCTCCAGTGTCTAGAAATGTATCATATCAAAATAATCCCTTCAAGCACGTATCAGATCATAATATCACTCCTTCATTTGACTGTATCATAGGACATGTTGAAGAACTAAATCCCAAAGAAGCTCTTATTCCATCTCCAAGCTCTTCACAAAATCAATCAATATCATCAAATAATGACCTCTTCTAGGATCTTGCTCAAGGGTTATCTACTATAGATAATATTGATCTCAAAACTAATGCAAAAGTCGATGCTATCCAAATCCAACATCAAGAAATCCCAATCCAAGAATAGTCATGTCCTCCATCACCTTTTGTATCTACTCAAGATTCATTAGGTTCATGCAAACACTTGGAAACTACCCAAGCACACTTTGTTCATATTCCACCATCTACCAAAAGCCCATGTCAAGAACATAATCCTAAGCTTCATGAAGGTTGCTCTAAAATGTGTCAAGATCAAGATCTTATTTCTTTAAAATATTACCATTTTCTAATGAGCATCTTCCAATCTGTTAACAAAAGATGTTCGAAAATAACCAAGACCAAGAGTCCACCACTTCCTTGAAATACTATGATGACCTAATGAGCATTTTTTAGTCCATACAATATTTTTAAAAATATGACCATGAAAGTATAGCAACAACTCCTACATCTACCTACAAGGTACCAACTTCTGCTGGACATGTCGGTGATCCTAATTCAAAACAAGAATCTTCTACCACAAATATATTTGAAAATGATGAAGCTATACTCAAATTCATAGGACATAATGGCAATACTCCACCAAAATATCATGAAGAAGGATTCTATATCAACTTTGGAACATCACCCTCTTTCAAAGACTAATTTGAATCTAGGGTGATCCCACAATAGTGGGTTACAGTTTTTGGCCAAACATGACATCAAATTAAACCTTTTTAACTAAATCTTCACTTTCAAACACCTATAGCTTCTAAACCATGAGGAATATGAAGATGATGCAAACTAGTGATTTGTGAAATTTTGTCTATAGATTCTAAATATATTTTTTTTAAAAAATGGAATCAAATTGCATGTTTTTTTCCATCTCCTTCGATAACTAGTTTTTAATAGTAAACACAAATTTTAAAGAGTGATGTTTATTGTATAACACAACTTTTTTTCTATGAAGAATAAAATCCTTTTTTTTTTCGAATTTAGATTTGTAACTAAGATATCTATGTTGGAAAAACAAGGACAAAAAACTAAGAGAGGGGGTGAATCAGTTGTCACATATTATTTAAAATTTTCAAACTTAACTTAGTCTCAGATCTGATGCATGAACAATAAACCATAAATAATCAACACATTAGAAATACAGAGAACACCAAGATTTTTACGTGGAAACCTTGTTAGGGGAAAAACCATGGTGGATGCTAGTCCACAATATTATACCTTGTTAAAAGTATAGAGAAGAATAATGGGAATGCACATGCATTCAAGCACACTACCTAGAGCTCACTACTCAAATACAAGAGGGCTCATTGCTCAAAGAAAAGAAATACATATTAGATCTACAGGGTATGAACTGAGAATATAGCTTCTCCAAAAGCCTGATTACAGCTCTAGTTAAGCACATAAATACTCCTTCACACTTCGCTCAAACTTCTTCACACTCTGCTCTACAATCAAATGATTAGATCATTATTTGCACATTTTCTCTTCCTCTGCTCTCACACACTTATGCACACACTACACTTTGCTCAAATAATCGCTCTTATATATCTGCAACATGAATTTCATCAACAACTTTGTCTACCAATATTATTTTGTGGCCCAAAACAACATCCTCAAGCGTGCCAAACATTCAAATTTTAATCTCCAAGGACCCACAACATGTTATAACCACCATGTCGATCAAGAACATGAAAAATTGAACACACATTAGAAAAATCTTCGACCACAAACACACTGATCAACATGAACATGCCACAAAGATAAAGAATGATCTAGAAGCATCCACAAGCAACAAGAACCAACAAAAACATCTGAAGCAACTGAAATTACTAGAATCAAATCAAATTCACTTAGGAATACTAACTAAAACCACAGAAAAACTGTCAGAACACAACAATTCATAACATGAT
Organism: Sequoia sempervirens; assembly: GCA_007258455.2. Lineage (NCBI taxonomy): Eukaryota > Viridiplantae > Streptophyta > Pinopsida > Cupressales > Cupressaceae > Sequoia > Sequoia sempervirens. The sequence continues at coordinate 12,924 of VDFB02385083.1, read as the reverse complement.
CAAAACTTCACGTGGACCTCTAAAACTTTCAGTGGATAAACTAGATACTCTTAGAAATAAACCCTTTATTCCACAATGATTGATCATGAATGTACTGAGCAAGACACCTTCATGACCTTCACTATTCCACTGGCAACCTGCAACTCTTTCTTTAACAATTTTCTCAATATCCTCAACATATATAGCCTTCAATACATCAATGCTAATAGTGTTGACATCAACAACAACCACATATCAACAACACAACCACACATCCAAAAATCTCCCCCTTTGGAATTGATGGCAACACATGATGTGAAAAAAATCATCAACACAACTCTCAATCAACACTTACTCCCCCTTAGATTCTAACTCTTCTTCCTCAACTTCTTCTACATGAAATTCACCCCACAAGGCTCTTCTCCTTAGATAATTTACAATTTTTCACATGACTCATCTCCCCCTTTGACATCAATGGAAAAGATAAACATTATCTTCCCACATACAAGATCTGAACAACATATCTGCACATCTGACTACTCCCCCTGAGTAGAAACCATGAAAACATCAATCCAGATCAGAATATAGCTTTGAAGCATATGGATTGATGCAAGTAAATGCATCTCTAGTTCATATCAGGAGGGGTAATCACCCCTAGAATCCCTTTGAGATACTCAAAAGTATCCTTTGGCAACGACTTGGTGAAGATGTCTGCAACCTGTTCTTTGGTAGGCACATACTCTAATCTGACTTCTTTCTCATTCATTTTCTCCCTCAAAAAGTGAAACTTAATTGATATATGCTTGGTATTAGAGTGTAGCACTTGAGTTGTCATAGTATATGGAAATAGGTTCTTTATATACTACTCTGATATCTTTCAGCATCTGTTTCATCCACATCACTTGAGTACAATTACTTGCAGCAACAATATACTTTGCCTCAACAGTAGATAGGGAAATGAAATTTTGCTTCTTGCTCAACCAAGACACCAGCTTCTTCCCTAGGAAAAAAGCACCATCACTAGTACTTTTCCTATCATCTACATCTCCTACCCAATCCACATCAATATATGCACTCAATATAAGATCATCATCTTTAGGATACCAAAGCTCACAATCAACTATTCCTTTTAGATATCTGAAGATTATCTTTACAACAGTCACATGAGATTCTTTTGGATCAGCCTGCAATCTAGCAACCATACATACAACATTCATGTTGTCTGGTCTGTTAAGAGTTAAGTAGAGCAATCCAAAAATCATTGACCTGTATCTTGTTTGATTTTCCTTAGGAGAATCATCATTATGTGTTAACTTGCATCTAGTTACCATGGGTGTACCAACAAGCTTTGATTATTCCATGCCAAACTTCTTTAGTAACTCTCACATATTTGGACTGAGATATGAAAATACCATTGTCTAACTAAGTGACTTGCAATCCAAGAAATAATTTCATCTCTCCAATCATACTTATTTCAAATTCACTTTTCATTTCATCAACAAACTTTATACATAAATCATCATCTCCTTCAAAAATAATGTCATCAACAAAGACTTCAATAATGAACTCTTTATCATGATCCAACTTAAAATACAAGTTGTTGTCAACAGTGCCTTTATTGAATCCAAGCTTCAATAAGTATTTGTCCAATCTAGCATAGCAGGCTCTAGGAGCTTGTTTGAGTCCATACAAAGCTTTCTTCAATCGAAAAACCATGTCTTCCTTGTCAGTCAGTTGAAATCCATCTGAATGTTCAACATGTACTTCTTCTTCTAACTCACCATTCAGAAAAGCTTACTTCACATTCATTTGATAGACTTTATAGTTCTTATATGCAGCATAAGCAAGAAATAATCTTACAAGTTCAATTCTAGCAATAGGGGCAAAGTTTTCTTCAAAATCAATACCTTCCATTTGTGAATACCCTTTACATACCAGTCTTGCTTTATTTTGGACCACTTCACCTTGTTCATTTAGCTTATTCTCAAAGACCCATTTAGTACCAATCACATTTTTATCTTTAGGTCTGGGAACAAGAATCCATGTATCATTCTTTTCAATCTGCATCAGTTCTTCCTTCATAGCTTCCATCCAGTATTCATCATTGCAAGCTTCATTGACATTTTTAGGCTTAGTTTTAGAAATCAGGCAATACTCTTTTGCAATCCTTCTTCTAGTCTACACACCTTTATTCTTGTCTCCTATAATTTGATTATCTAAATGATTCAATCTCACATACCTCGAAGTTTTAGGATTCACTCACACTTTTGGTTCTTTTGTTCTTTCTTCTGCACTTCCACTTGTCTCTCCTTCTTGACTTTCTTGATTTGTCGGAACAACTTGAACTTAATTTTGTGTCTGAGCATTCTTCCCTTTCTCTAAACTATCTTTCTTTTCATCTAAATCATATCCATAGTATCTAGATGATCTACCAAAGTCCTCATCAACTCTGACATTTGCACTTTCAACCATTTTTCTTAATCTTCTATTATAGCACCAGTAATCCTTGTTCTTGGTAGAGTAACCTAGAAATATTCCTTCATCACTCCTTGCATCAAACTTTCCTATGTCCTCATCTCTCTTAATGTAGCACTTGCTTCCAAAAATCTTGAAATATTTAATAGTAGGCTTATAACCAAACCATAGCTCAAAAGGAGTCTTACCAAAAATACCATTAACATTTACCTGATTTAAAGTGTACACAACAATGTTTACAACTTCTCTCCAATAGATGTGAGACACATTTCCTTCAATCATCATTGTTCTAGCAGCATCCAAAATTGTTTTGTTCTTTCTCCCTACAACTCCATTCTTTTGAGGGGTTCGAGGAGCAGATAACTATCTTTTGATTCCATGCTCTTCACAAAAAGAATTGAACTCCCTGGAGGTGAACTCAACACCTCTATCTGACCTTAGGCACTTTATCTTCAGACCTGTCTCATTCTTTGCCATAGCTTTGAAACTTTTGAACTTCTCTAATGCTTCACATTTTTCTCTTAAGAAATCAACCCATATCATCCTAGAGTAATCATCAATAAGCAGCATAAAATACCTTTCTCCTTGTAGACTTTTGATTCTAGAGGGACCACATAGATCAATATGCACTAGCTCCAGTATTCCATTAGAGGAAGAAGCGGAATTTTGTTTCCCTATCTACTTGCCTTTCAAACTCTGTAGCTTAGCGACCTTCACATGTACATCTCCTTCATACAAAGTCTCCAACTTCATCCAAATCTCATGAGCTATCTTCAAATCTATCACATTTTTCATTTCTGAATTCGTCAAAGCACTCAACAAAGCTTTAATAGCCCTGATATTAGTCTCAACTTCTTTAATCTCATCAGGAGTGGAAGGACAATTCTAAGGAATAGTATATCTATTCTTTGTAATTTTCCAGAAGGGTTCACCAATGCACCTCAAATGACACTCCATTCTTGCTTTCCACAGTGAGTAGTTTGTTCCATCAAATCTAGGACTGTCCTTATATGATGCCATCTCAAACCACCTCAAGATTTTAAACTTCTTCAGAGGAACCTATTCTGATACCAATTATTGGAAAAACAAGGATAGACAACTGATATGGAGGGGTGAATCAGTTGTCAAAAATTATTTAAACTTTTCAAACTTAACTTAACTTAATCTCATATATGATGCATGACCAATAAACCATAGACAATCAACACATCAAAAACACGAAGAACACCAAGATTTTTACGTGGAAACCCTGTTAGGGGAAAAACCATAGTGGATGTTAGTCCACAATATTATACCTTGTTAAAAATATAGAGAAGAATAATGGGAATGCACATGCATTTAGGCACATTTCCTAGAGCTCATTGCTCAAATACAAGAGGGATCACTACCCAAAGAAGAGAAATACAGATTAGATCCGCAAGGTATGAACTAAGAAAATAGCTTCTCCAAAAGCTTGATTATAGTTCCAATTAAGCACAAAAATACTCCTTCACACTTTGCTCAAACTTCTTCACACTTTGCTCTACAATTGAATGATTATATCATTATTCACACATTTGATCTTCCTTTTCTCTCACACACTTATGCACACACTACACTTTGCTCAAATAATTTCTCTTATATATCCACAACATGAATTTCATCAACAACTTCGTCGGCCAATATTATGTTGTGGCCCAAAAAATATCATCGAGCATGCCAAACATTCAAATTTTAATCTCCAAGGATCCACAACATGTTACAACCACCATGTTGTCCAAGAACATGAAAACCTGAACACGCATGAGAAAAATCTTCGACCACAAACACACTAATCAACGTGGACATGCCACAAAGATAGAGAATGATCTAGAAGAATCCACAAGCAACAAGAACCAACAGAGAAACATCCACAACAACTGAAATTACTAGAATCACATCAACTTCACTTAGGAATACTAACTGAAACCACAAAAAAACTGTCAGAACACAACTATTCATAACACGATCAAACTTCACGTGGACCTCTGAAACTTCTGGTGGATAAACTAGATACTCTTAGAAGTAAACCCTTTAGTCCAAAAAGATTTATCATCAATGTACTGAGCAAGAAACCTTCATGACCTTCACTGTTCCACTGGAAACCTGGAACTTGTTCTTTAACAATTTTCTCAATATCCTCGACATATACAACCCTCAATGCATCAATGCTAATAGTGTTGACATCAATCAAAACCACATATCAACAACACAACAACAACATCCAAGAATCTAGCTCATTCATTTAGTTTCATAGTGTTTTATTAAATATTTTTTTCTTAATTAAGTTTTGAAGTCAAACCAATTACAATTTAGACATACGTGTACTCTACAACACATAAATTTTTTTGTATGTACCAAAATTCAATTTTTTTGTTGGATCAACGACATCAATACCAAGAACCTAGATATTTTTCAGATTTTATTTTCATAATCTACTATTTTTCCACATGTGTAGAACATAGATCTTGATTTTCGGTGAAAAACCTACATTCACAAGAAATGAAAAAAATAAATATAATAATCAAATTAAATATATTTAAAATTATACTTTTTGGAAAGCTTATAATAAGGACTGCATAATTATAAAACATAATTTTTAAATGAATTCATTTGATCCCCCAAAATGTAAATCAAAAGTGCTTTTTTTTATCAAGATTTTGATAGGTGTAGAGGAGACTCCATTATAGGTATGGTTTAAAACTAGTGGGGTTCTATCCAAGGGGGTTTGATATAAGGGGCTTTCATCAAAATCTCTTCAATTAAATCCTTTAAATGGAACCTTTCAAGGATTAAATTATATTTTGTAAAAATATGTGTTTTCAGCAAAAATCAGGATGTCCCAGAAAGTGTAACCCATTATTGTGGCAACACCCTCTAGTGTTTCTCAAACTAAAACTAAATGTATTGATCAAGAATCCATATCACATCACAAGCAAATGACTATCCTTGATAGTTCCCATAATCAAGGTATTGGTTATCCAACAGTCAAAGAATCTAATCATGATGGTGATACCTCACTTATATTGGGGGCAACCTTATCTAATGTAAACATCAATATAGGAGTCATGAAGGATCCTTGTGATGAAATTTTTGCTATTACTTTAGATTTCCATGTCATGAATTATCATCATTGTATCTTTCCACTCACAAATTGGGGCCAACAAGAAACAAATTCTTACAAAGGAAAAGAGTAAATAGTTGAAGCTAGTGAATCAAAAACTCAAAATGGACATGTGAAACTCAAATGGATTCCAAAAAAAGAAAAAGAAAAGGATCCATATCCAAATCCATTAGTCAATAAAACTATGGAGCAACAATAAAAATATGAATCCATCCACCACAAGTGTCCATCAATGCAAAAGAAAGCTTCGACATTATATGATCAAGTTGGTCCTAAATTCACGTAAAGTTCCATATCCATATTTCATGCCTCATCATCACAAGATTGGAAAACAAAAGATCCAATATCCAAGCTATCAACTGACCCATCCTCATCTAATATCCCTTATAAAAATTTTCCACCAATCTCAAGAAGAAGAACATCCAAATCCCACATTAACCGTGTCCTAGCAACAACTCTTTATTATAAGGACTCTAAGGGCACTTTATGGTGATTTCCACACTTAGATAAGGCTAATCTTGGTAATCACAAAGATCACATCAACATTTAGGAGTTATATGCAAGCACTTGTATCTTGGCACAACAACTATGTCGTTTAGGATATCATTGGAACATCATGATAGTAGCTTCTACATCAACACCCTCAGAGGGTTTAGCATGATAAAAAATTAAAGAATCAAAACAAAAAAAATCAAAGAAAAATTATAAAGAGAAAATTTTGTTCTCTAGAGAAAACCACTCCAATTGTGTTGTGGAAAAGTACCATGATGAAAACCTGGAAAACCCGCATCATGTGTAAAATCAAGGATCCATGAACAATTCTAGTTGAAAGCAATGTATCTCATCCATAATAAAATCCGGCAATTCATCCATTCCTATCCATAATAAATCCTCCATCACGCCTTCCATATCTATATTGGAATCTATGATCCAATCTATCCACTTTCAAACTCATCTTGATCTTTCCAAAAATTAGGGGAAAATACTTTGGTTTTGTTTTCTTCCAAAAATCTTGACATGATCTTTTCCGTTGACTATGTCTAATTTTGTACCATACATTCACCTACATCTAGCATTATCTAAGCCATCTATCCCTATCTAGCCTTATCCAAATACAAATCCTTTATGCCAACATGGTATACTACTATGAGATCGTCCTTGGAAGCAAATTCCTTCATTCTTACAAGTTCTTCCATCCATTATGAAACCCTTTTTATCCACTCACGATGTGCTAAACATTGCTAGGTATTGGGAAGGAACTTGCATCATTTTTTCAAATAAATCTTGATTCATGTCCAATATCTCATAATGTGATCTCGACATCATGATCTAGGTATCATTCAAAAAATCCATAAACACTTGTAAAAGCATATCAAAATCCAACAATAATCAAAACATTTTCAAAATCCAAAAACATTCATAAAGCGTAAAAAACCCCAAAAACATTATCCAAGTCCAATAATCAAACTACGATGCCTCTACATAGTTATGTAGGCAATTCCATCATTGATGAGACCTCAAGGAATTAGGTTAGTCCCCTAGGTCCTGTTCTCTTGGTCTAAATATCTCAAAAATACTAAAAAAATCAAAATATCCTCAAAATACCAAAAAAAATCTAAATATCTTCAAATATACCAAAAATAACCTCAAATAACCTTCAAAATCATAAAAACATCCAAAAAATCTCAAAAATACCATCTCCATCATTGCTTATCCACAATAAACTATCCACCCATAATAAATTTTTCATCGTCCTCACCCTTTGACAAAGCAATCAAAGCTAACACAACTATTGAAATCTAGAACATTCAAGCAAAAATCGTGAAGACTTGATCATTATCAAATAAAGCAATGCCTAACTATCAATTGCCTATCAATAGTCATCACCATAAACATCAAAATACTACCATGAGCCTTAACGGATATATCGTTCCTACAATGGGCATCATCAACGGATAACACCTAAGCAAAAAAAACCTCTAGCAAGTGATATGCTAGCTTTGTTTCTCTTTTGGTCTTATCATTTAATTTATCTTATTGGCCTATTTCGATGACCTCTTGAGGATGTCTAAAAATATTTAGAGAGGAAGGAATGGGGCATGGTCATTGATTTTGTACATGCAATGTTTGGGCTGATGCAAGAAGTTGGGTCCACAAAAAACTCAATAAGTGGAAGTGTTTTTGTTGTTTTTCAAAATTTGTCACACTTGGACTTAAAATTTTAAGCACTTACACAATGAATCTTAAAAAAAATTAGTAATATGAAATTTAGTATTTTGAATCAAGTTTCCAAATATGTAATTTATTCTAATACCCAGATGATAGAAATTAAATTTTAATAAGCATGTATAAAAACTACTTTTTAAAAGTCACTTTTTTTTTACCATACCATGCACAGACACCACTTTTTGACCTAAATAAAATTACTTTTCTAATTCATTTTGGGGAAAGATATGTAAAACCATGAAGATTGATGTGAATTTTTTTGTGATTTTTTAAAAATATTTTTTTTATTGAATTTTTATTGGCCTTAATTATTGTTTTTAAAAATCAAAGTGTACAGATAGCATAATTGGACCTAAACTAAACATTTTTTGAATGTTTTTTTCATTGTGTAGAGAATTGTCTGAAGATTGATGTCATATAATTTTTTTAAAAAAAAATAACAAAAAAAAAGTTATTAAAAAACAAAAAAGCCTAATATTTCAAGTTTATGGACCAATTTGCTTAGAAAATAATTAAAAAATAGAAAAAATAATCCAATCTTAAAAATTATATATTTGGAAACTAGTCATCGTGATCTACAATGGGTTTTAACTTCATAGATTTATTTTGAAAAAAAGTCCACCAACTATATTGCCAAAGTTGGACATTTCTCTTGAATCTGCCTTAGTTTTTTAGTTGCAGGTCAAAGGCTAAGGGTCAAGTTGCCAAACCTTTCCCAAGCCTAAAACCCAAGCAAAAAGTGGATTGGGATTATAGCTTTAAAGAACATGCACCCATTCTAAATATTTCCAAAAATAGAAATTTTTAAGAACGGGTACCCGTTTTCAAAAAAATATATATTTTTGGAAATTCTATTTTTAGAATTTTTTTAGAACGAGTACCCGTTTTTAAAAAAGTCTTTTTTTGGAAATTTTTTAGAACGAGTACCCATTTTAAAAAAATTCTATTATTGGAAATTTTTAGAATGGTACCCGCTTTAAAATGGGTAGCCGCTCTATTTTTAAAATGTGTGCCCATTCTATTTTAGAATAGGTACTTGTTTAGGCTTGGGTTACCATTCCAAAACGGGTACTTGTTTTTTCAAAATGGTTACGCATTTCATGCGACCTTTTTTTTGGCCAAAACTTCCCCTCTTCGTGGACCCAACTTCTTGCTTTTACCTATTTGTTGGATATTCTTGTAATATGACCATGTCGAATACTTTCCTTGTGTATGGAAGTCATTTGAGGAAACATAAGTGACCCTTGCATGTTTAGTTCTTTGTACCTCTTTGCACACTAGTCCAACAAGCTTTGAACTTCTAACCAATACACTCATAACAAGGTTTTTGTACATTTGGTATGAACATGAATACTCCTTTTGTTTGTAGAGTCAAAGTCCATGCAATAGATACAAAGTCACCTTGGTTCTTCATAGCTTTGTGCATTGTGTCTATTTGCTACATCAATAAGGATTTTTGTGATGAAATTACTTAGTTTTCCCTAAAATCAAAAGCATACTCATCACATTTCTCATACATCATCAATTACTGTCAACACTATCATTCATTTCCACAATCATAACAAATAAATTTTCAACAAATAGGGTCAATATTATCTATTCTTCTATCATCTCATATCTCTCTAATCATTCTTCTAACTAACATTTCTATCATCACATCAAAACATCATTAGTATCACATGCATCCTGCATCCACAAAATCATTAGCTATGCATCCATCATATCATATCATCTGCATCATATCATCTAACATTCATGAATCATACATATCATCAAAATTGCTGAAAAATATAAAAAATAATCGTATCCAAATATCATATCATGTCATTGCATCTTGCATCAACAAATAATTAGTACAATCATAATCTCATAATCATGCATCATCATATCGAATCATAAACATAATGCATAACATCAATAAAAATCATACACATCAAAATCATGTCATCTCATATATATCATCAAAAATGCAAATGTCATGGTACATCATCATCCATCAAATGTGTGATACATCAAAAATAGATACATATGTACATGAGGCTCAAAAGAATGATGAATGTATATACATAATAAACATGTCTACATGAAAATTTATATCAAAATAAAGAATCTATACATCAAAATCTATACAATGCCTATCCACTCATGTGCTCCTCTCCATTGGGAGGAGGCTGATACAGTGAATGCCTTATGATAGGCTGATCCTACTGTTGATCCTCATGTCCTAGAGACCTCTATGTTTGTTGGTTGTGTGCGGGAGGCCTGCATGGGTACAAAATGTGTCTCTATGGGGTGCTGCCACAATAATGGGTTACACTTTCTAAGACATCATGATTTTTACTAAAATCACATATTTTTGAAAAATATAATGATTAAAGCCTTGAGAAATTCCATTTAAAGGATTTTAATTGAAGATGGTTTAATCAAACCCCCTTGGATAGAACCCCGCTAGTTTTAAACCATACCTATAATGAAGTCTCCTCTACACCTATCAAAATGCTAATAAAAAACCACTTTTGATTTACCTTTTGGGGGGATCAAATGAATTCATTTAAAATTTATGTTTTGTATGTATGTAGTCCTTATTATAAGCTTCCCAAAAAGTATAATTTCAATACATACAAAAAGTTTGTGTTATACAAGAAACCAGTTGTCTAAATTGTACTGATTGACTTCACACTTAATAAAGAAAAAAAAAATATTCAATAAAACACTATGAAACCAAATGCTGAGCTAGACTCTACAGTTTACAAATCTTCGAAAAAAATAGAATTTTATCTTTCATAAAAAAAAGTTGTGTTATACAGTAAACATCACTCTTTAAAAATGTTGTTTATTGTTAAAAATTAGTTTTTGAAGGAGATGGAAAAAGAAATGAAATTTGATTCCATTTTTTTTTTAAATAATATTTAGAATCTATAGATAAAATGTCACAAATCACTAGTTTGTATCATCTTCAAATTCATCATGGTTTAGCAGCTATAGGTGTCTGAAAGCGAAGATTTAGTTAAAAAGTTCAGTTCAATGTCAAGTTTGGCCAAAAAGTGTAACCCACTATTGTGGAATCACCATATTTCTGCTAAGAGGGTTGACTCACTGAACCACCCTCTGATCTACTCGATTTGGCTATAGTGGCGCTTCGAGCAGAAAACTTAGGTTGTCTCTAATCTCACGGGACAACTGCCTCATAAAGTGTCCTATAATATGTGACCTCCTGCACCAAGCGCTCCCTCTCGCACATGTGTCTATCCATGGTAACCATGGAGCCCTATACAATCTCAATTTGTATGTGTTTGTCGAGCTCTATATCTCTCTTAGAAATAGCAACATCTCTCTCAGTTGTAACTATCACTACTTGTGTCTCTATAGTTTGTCGACAGGAATTCTCTGCATCCCGCTCTAAAGCTCTCTAATCTCTCTTTGTGACTACTTGGTCTCTCTTTGTAGTCCATACCTCTCCCTATGAGCCTGATCTTGCTTTGAAAATACCAAAGCTAATCTCACATCAATATCTTGATGATCATCACCTCCTACCCCCTCGTCTCAAGGAGGTTCATGTGCATGCACTTGTTGCTAGTCATGTTGTGGTTGTTGCTCTGGCTACTATTGTGGTGGTTTTTGGTGAGGAGGAGGTTGTTGTCCATCATGAATCATAACCTATCTAAACTCTGCCTCTACCCTTTGTTACATGCACTAAGCTCTACCATCCTCTCCATTTGGTTGTCTCCTATGACCACCAATTGCTCATGGTTCACTTGGTGTATGTGTATATCTTAGTGGATGTCATTATGTCCACCATGCAACATAATTAGGGGTGGTACCAGGATCATCTAGTCCCCTATCCATCCCCATTCCTGAGGAGCCAACTGAGCTAACTCACCCAAAGCAACCTATGCTACCACTATGCCTCCCTAAGCAGCAATCTCCCTAGTAGTTCATGCGAAAATAAAATGATAATCATCAAGTATGGCTTGTTGCTTGATGAACTACCTCATAACTTTGTCTGGCAAGTATCGCTCAATAATGTGAGTGTTGCAACCTATAAGCCATCGTGTTTGTTGATACAATGGTAAATGCCCATGGTCATCACTCCACACCTCAACCTATAAGTAGGGTCTCCAAATGAACTCATCCCTATCTAACTCACCAATAGGACAAGTGACTATAATCCTCTCCCACACCCATACATGCAATAATGTGACTACAACAGAAATTTTGGTGGTTGATCGGTAGCATACCTAATGAATATCATGATATAAGTGTGTGAGGATGCATGGTCCCCAAGTGTATGTAATCCCCTCTACAACCATTCCATTGATGATGTAGCCACATCCAACATGAAATCCTCATGATTTCCTATCTGGCATGAGGGGTCTCATAATCAGAGCAACTAAACATAGTAAAATATCATAGGTCTCTCCATAGTAAGGTCATAGACCAAGCTAACCATCAACAATGTCAAGCTCCTCCTCCTCAAGCAATCTCGCCATAGGCATCATGCTTGCATCCATGTCATAGATAACTCAAGCACCAACAATCAACACTTTGATGATGTTCCAAACATCCTCCAATGTGATAGTGCACTCCCCAGTTGGTAGATGGAAAGTGGTTATCTCAAATCCCCATATCTCAACTAGCATAGTCATCATTGCTCTATGAGCCCTAATCTCAAGCATGTATGTGATATGGTGTATTCCAACAACATGAAGAAACAAAACCTCCTCACTTATATTGGTCATTTGATCCATGATCTAAGGCCTCCACTCTTTGGAGTAGATAGGGAAAAGTACCACCTGCAAACATTAAGCCAATGATGTCAATTTATTAAAAATTTGGTAAAAATCCTAAGTGTTTGAACTAAAAGAGAAAATGTGTCGCTTAATAGTCAGATGTGGCCCATTATTCAAACACATTGATATCCCTGCTTTCAAAAGTGAACACGTCCTTAAATGTGTCACTATACCCATGTCACTTCATCACAAATGCTTCAACCAATTGCAAAGGTTCCACTTTGAGCAAAAGCAACAATCCATGATTACAAATGTGCCCTATCAAGTTTTAAATTTTTTGATCTATAGATTGTCACATTTTTCTTCCTACCT